>BEXV01001286.1:66185-77798 GCA_003118195.1 Hemicentrotus pulcherrimus
TTTTCTCTTTCTTTCTTTCTTTCCCTCTTTATTTTCTCAGATTTTGTTTTTAAACTACAAGAATATATTTTGAGACCAAGATATTCATATTATTTATTACGGTTAATTTGTGAGTAAACACGAATATAATTACATGTAGGTTGGTAAATAGACAAACCTGACAGAAAAATCCCTTATGTCGGCTGTGTGTCATTTAAGAAGATAGAATTGTGACACTCCCCTTCAAAAACAACCCATCACATCTAATACGGTTTACAATAGTTATATAAAAAAGTGAAAAATACCCTAACCAAACTGCCGTAAAGCCTGGGACAAAGAAAACGTTGAAAATAAATATTCTTGTAGGATGATTACCGATTAGACTTTGATCACATTTTTGATCTTCCCCTTTAAAAAGAGGTTCAGGTCGGCCACCTATCCTTAATATAATAGGCGTCGCGTGTAAGTTTACCCCTCTAGACATAGGACAAACTCACACCATATGCGAGTATGAATAAATGATTGGTCCGTAATTACAATACGGTCAATTTCACATGCACTATTCCCATGTGTATATATCGGTGTAGGGTACGCCGGTGCCGTACTCTGGATGGTCGGATGGGTGAGAGGAATACGAGTAAAAATGCTTCGGTAGCATAATAATGCCGATTTTCATTCAGAAGCATGAACTAATTAATATGAAGGAGAGAAAAAACAAAACAACAAACAAAAAAAATCGAACAGACCACAAACAAGCACCAACGACAAAAACAAAAACGAAAAGAAGAAGTTATACTAGAGAATGATGGGTTATTGCAGGATATCAATCCATACTTTTCTGTGTAGTCCCTGCCCCCTGAACCCAACTATGTTTTATGCCAATCGAACCCCCCTCCCCGATATAATTAGGCAGTTTTTGTTCATACCCTTTATTCATTATATCCCTACCTTTTGCATTATATTTGATCTTGGCGTTGTGGATAAACCTTACATGTTACATTGGAAGGGACTTTTTCTACATTGTGGTGCAAAATATAGAAACAAAGAAACATGGAAAATGAAAATAAAAATGAAAGCAAACACACACACACACGACTTATCAATGTTTAGAATATAACGATATAGGATGACGATGTCGATGATGATGATGATGATGATGATGATGGTGATGATGATGATGATGATGATGATGATGGTGATGATGATGATGATGATGATGGTGATGATCTACAGCGCTTGTATGGCGCCGTTTATCTGTTTCAAACACTCAAAGGCGCCCGATCCTACAATAGTTATAAACTACACATTTCCTTAAAAACAAAATGGTGTCTGAGGCCTGCTTTAAAGTTGTCTGGCTTGTCGGTGTTGCGAAAAACAAGAGGGAGGGGAGGAATGACGAAACCTCCAAGAAACTACTTTACACGCTGTATATTTACCGTAATTAATGATTATTATTCATTGGTGAGCACCCGCTCTTTGCTAGTTTAGTTATGCATTCCTGCCATAGTCAATGAATTACCCATGGGTGCTTGCGTGTGAATGACGTCATAATATCATCCCCCAACAACGACACAGCTCTCGGAGAGAGATAGAAAGACAGACAGAAAGAGAGAGAGAGAGAGACAGACAGACAAAAAGAGAGGGAAAGTGAGATAATATGGAGAGACAGGGGGTGGAGAAACACAGCGACGGAGAAGAATAAGGCAGTTAGAGAGAGAGAGAGAGAGAGAGAGAGAGAGAGAGAAGGGGGAAATACGAGAGAAGAATGAAATAGAGCAATGGAGAAAACAGAAGGAGGGAAAGGGAAATATAGAGTAGTATAGAGAGAAAGAAAGAAGGCATTAAACAAAAACAAGAATAAGGGATGACGTAAATAATCGAGAGAAAGAGAGAAAGAAGGAGAGAGATGGGGAGAGGGGGTGTGGAGAGAAGAGAAAAACTGAGAGGAAGAAAGGATGAGTGCCTACATCTGATGCAAGATTAAGTGAAAGCACTTGGTGCGGTCCAGTGACTCTCGCTTAATTGATAATTAATTGCTTTTTTTCATCTAAACCCGTCAACACAAAACCGATTATCTTTTCGAGACAGAAGATGATTTCGTCCATTGTGCGTACAGTGAATGGATTTTACTTTTAAAAAATCGACGGCATACGCCATCCATGCTCCTCGCTTTGAGTCATTACCCCTTCTTATTCTTATTCTTCTTCTTTTTCTTTTTTTTTCTTCTTCTTCTTTTTCTTCTTCTTCTTCTTTTTCTTCTTCTTCTTCTTCTTCTTCTCCTTTTCCTTCTTCTTCTTCTTTTTCTTTTTCTTCTTCTTCTCCTTCTTTTTCTTCTTCTTCTTCTTCTTCGACTTATATTATCCTTTCTTTCTAGTTATCTTTATCGCCTCTTTGTTTTACTATCTCTTACTGTTTTGACCCGACTCTTTGTATAAAAAACGAATATATAAATATACATCCTTTTTGTTTGTATGTAATGCAATAATTTCATTTTGGGATGATTAGTTTGGATACAATTTTTCTTTTAAAGCTGTAGGTATGGGAATAATACACAAACCACGTGTTTTGTTCACTGGGTTTTTGTTTTTGTTGTAATTGTGTGTACTTCACCATAGACATTCGTCACACTAAAATATGACAGTGAATTGAATGAAAGTCAAATACATAGTATATAATCTATAACTTTGTGTCATCTTTGGATCTAATGACAAAACATTTGTGACATTATTACAAGAGAAGTCATCTCTTGCTGACATACAATAATTATAAAATCACTTTATATTATGTTCATTATAAATTCCCTAAAGATACAGTGTATTTGGATTGGTGTGATGGCTTAAGAAGGAAATATTCTAAATTATTGTGCGATATGTTGGTTATGATCCAAAAAACTCATTATCACTTCAGTTCATTTTACATGGCGAATATTGACGTCACATGATCTTTGTCTTTCTATAAACATGATTAAACTGGTATGACCAAAGTTTGAGTCGAAAGTCCAACGAAAATGTGGGAATGGAGAATAACAAAAACTGACATAAGAATGCGCTCACTAAAATTAAAATGAAATTGATGTTGTGTAATTCCAATGACTGGAATATATTGGATGTTTAAATATTTAAAGTAGGAAGCAAGGGATAAGTTATGAAAATTAGACACAAAAGTAGGCTTTGTTCAAATAAGTTTTGAGTCCGTTTCTCCCTGCAACCCTTTAATATGCTTTCTCTCGGTAATTATTTTTTGCCTTTGGTACAATACCAATACATCACGAATGACAGTCTGTAGGTTCATGAAAATGACTTTCTACCCTCTCAGGAAGAAGAGAAACAGGAGATAAAACTAGGCTTAGCTCCATCCAGGAGTATATCACGGGTCCATCTAGCGAGGGGGCGTCCAGCTTTCGTGAGGGCACGGGCATTCCGGACGGTCCTACTCAATTATTTAAATAACAATTTAAAGACCTAGCATTATGGGAAGATTCTTGTCCTTTTCTTGTCTCTCTTTTATTTTTAATCTCTTTTCGATTTGTTTTCCCTACATCTTTCGCACGATTGCTCCCCCTCCTAACATAATCGCAAATTCTTTCTAGAAATTAGCAAAAGGGCAATTGCAACACCCCATTGAATCGTCTACAAAAATGATGTTCATATTGTCAAGTTCGCACATTGAAATAGGACATTGACATTGATATTGACATGGACTTAGGTTGAGTTCTCGAAATTCTTGCGATTTCGTCCGCCCACTCCCTTCATCCTTTTCTCCAATCACTTTCTCTCAATAATTAGGGGCGCGTGCCACCCCCCCCCCTCCACCCCCTCCTGCGGCTACCCCCTTGGTTTCATTCCTCCTCTGCGCCTCGGCTTCACATTGCGAGACGTGGTTATACATATTTTATCACCCGGGTGACATAAGAAAATATCAATCTTCTACGTTGGGGAATCTATTCGTCATCTTTCCGGTAACCTTTTGTTCGAAGGCCTATCCATCTCTGTCACTAATATATCACATTGTTCTTATATTCCTACTTTTTATTTGTTTTTCTCTTTCCGTTTTTTTTTCCTCTCTCTCTCTCTCTCTTCCCTCTCTCTCTCTCTCAGTTTATCTCTTTGATTTTTCTTTCTCCGTTTCTCTTTGTCTGTCTGTCTGTCTATCACTTTCTCACTTAATACCCTTTTTGATTTGTCATCGTCTTTGTCTTTCTCCATCGTTCTCTTTTTATACCCCCCTTTCTCTCTCTCTCTTCTCTCTTTTTCTCTCTTACCCTCTGTCCTTTTCTCTTCAATTCATTTCTCTCTGTATTGTGTGTGTCCCTTCTCCCCCCCTCTCTCTCTCTCCCTTTAATCACATCCCTTTGTCTCTTTTGTCAATATGATTTTTCTTCATGTTTCTCTTTCTCTCTCTTTCTGTCTCCCTCTCTATATAAATTATCTTCCTATTTTATCCCTATATCTATGTCTCTGTCTCTCTGTATATCTATATGTATGTCTCTCTGTCCCTCTATCTGTCTGTCCGTCTCTCTCCCCCCTCTCTCTCTCTCTCTCGCTATATCTTCCTCTTTTATCTCTCTCTTTCTTCATTCCCCAACTCTCCTCTGCCCTTTTTCTCTTGCCTGCTTTAATATATTGTGTACGCTTTTCCTCACTCTTGTCATTTTATTTGGTTAACAGTATTATTTATTCCCAACTCTCTTGCTTGCATTCTCCCCCATTACATGACTGTCCTTATTTCTACCTTGCTCTAAAATCCGTTCTTAACTGTATGTTGTTACCCTTAACACTCTATTCCAATAGCTAGCTGCTTATTTTTGTAAAGCTTGCATGGTGTATTATGTCCTGTCTTATTTGTCCTCTCTTGTTGTAATTCAATTTTATATGATAGACAAAATGCGCGAAATACTAGGAAAAATGTATTCCACACAAAGTAAGGTTTGTTCTCTTTAAAAAAAAGTGTATGCTTGTCGGAAGTCTGTGATATCCCTTTTCATGTTTATTATTCATCACAGCTTGAAAAGGAACGTCATATTTTTCTTCCCTCGAGGATTAAGATATATCGAGGAATTTTCACCTTACAGACACCATAAATCAATCATGACGCTGGAAAAACATGCATCCACACCCGTTTGTTTCCGAATAAAATCACTCATGGAAATTTAATTACTATTTGGAGAAGCGGAAATTACTTATTCTTCTTCTAGAGTTAGCCCGCCCTCTCTCACCCCTCAGGTAAAAATCGAAGCTTCTTTCAAAAATATTGCTGTTGATATAAAAACGGCCATGGGCATAACACGTATCACTCATACCCGAGTCAAAAAGATCACGGCACTTGAAGACTCAGACGCCGAGGTTACTTCAGGTTTTATGATTTTGGCACGAAATATGACACCATTACGTGGGGCTTTAGGTCCTGAGTGTATATGTGTGCGCGCGTATACAGGTTGGGGCGTGAGTGGGTGTGTACAGAGGACATTCACTTTGCGTTCGTGTGTGGGGTTATGTGTGCGGGTGTGTGTGTGTGTGTGTGCGTTTGTCTGGCTAGATGATTGGGTCCAGCAGAAGACCGGAAACAACATTGAACATGTGCAATCATTCATACGATATGGCGATTATAGTAACCCATATAATAGTACAATTAGTATCACGAAATGCCAATTCTATTGATGATACATCTATTATTAATAATTTGATCGCAGCACAACATCCTTACCTCCAAAACATGAATAGCCGAGCTATGTTTTTCGTATGATATACGAATATGGACAGATTGTTTCAACGTACATCACGCATTGATAATTCAACTAGTTTTTATCACGTTTATTATGGAACCATTACACTAACATTACGACCACATTCTCCAATAAGAGGGTCTCCTTTATATCTTACTTCACAACGACGGATTTGTCTCGAGCGCAACCCAACAAAATTGGCTGCCCCGGTCACGAAACTAGCTAGATCTCCATCGTGATCGTGATCGTGATCGTGATCGTGATTGTTTCAGTGCGTTTACATCCGAACTTTAAGCAGGGTAAAAATGCGATTTTACCACAGTTTTTATTTCAAGTAAACCTTAGGGCAAATCCACTGCAAAAATATCCCGGATAATGATGGCAAAATATAATCCCATTCGTTGATTTAACCCTAAGATCGTTATCTGACCGTTGAGTAATTATAAATAGTGGACGAAAGTAGTTGTTGTCCAAGAAAGTTTTTTAAAGGGGCGTACGGATGATTGCCCCCGGGTCAAAAGAAATATATTTGATGTTTCGACCCCAAAAGAGAAGGGAAAAAAGCACACTGCATGCACTATTATGATCGCCGTAACATTGAAATAAAATGACAAACGTTGAAAATGAATATAAACACATGTATGGTAACGAGCTATATGAGTGTTTTAAGGTTTTAACACATCATTACGGCACCTGCTACGTTGAGTACTGCACACAACTGTGTCTTGGCATTTAACAACTTGAAATGGTTTGACATTAAATTCATCTTGTAAAAGTGAGTGCACGGAGTGAGCTTTCTTCTGCATGTGAACAGCCCAATTGATATCAGGGTCGGCGATTGCCAAACCCGGAATAAAGGATGTTGAATTGCATGAAATCGCAGCGTTATATTCTGTTCAAGATGCGGCGAAGATATCAAAAGGTTTGGTGACGGGTCCTTTAGAATCAGACTGACTTTATAAAGTCGGCGTTCATTCATCAATCCTTTACAAAGTGGTATGTAATGAAGGGAGGTTTCTTGTTGCACCTCAACTCAGCCTATTGCTCTCTGCCGCCGAGCAATTTAAAGACATGACCTGATTTTTGACACATGCATTGTGCAGCTCGCCTATTTCATGGTATTCTCTCGATTTAGCAGCTATTGAGGGATTCATTATTGTGTGGGATTTGGATCTCGAAGTTTATTGCTTGCAATCGATGATTCTTTATGTCCGAGTCATGAATGCTGAATATGACATATAGTCGGGATTTCATTACTAGTTCGATAAATGTAAAATGTCAGTAAAGCGATGACAAATAATACACAAAAAACGTAAAATAAACCAAAACGAAAACATGAAACAATTCAACATTGCTTTCTGTTCCCATGCGATGAATATCATATGCCAGAGAATGAAATGTTCAGGGCTTTACCTGACTGCTTAGCAATACACTAGTGTTTGTTTCTATTAAAGTTAGCAGCGAGGGACCGAAATGCTTCAAGTCAGGCTCCGAAGGACTTGGTTATGAAAATAAAAGCCTAACCAAATGCATTGTGACGTCGACTTGGTTTCGAACCTTGGACATCGTTCCCGCTCACAAGACCAATGCTATACCACTGAGCCACCGCGCATCATTAATATACAAATAATACACAGCAGTGAGGGCATTAGTAAGAATTACCCACACCAGGTACAGTCTAGTCACATCAGTCTAACACGCCCGAGACGGTAAAGAGGGTGGTTTGAAGGTACCAAGTGTGGGTAATTGTACTAATCCCAGAACAAAATGATGTGTATTATTTGTTTAATAAGATTATGTTTTATTTGTTTTTATGAAATGATTTGTTATAACATGATTTTACTAATGACCGGTCATTATAATTAAATAATGACCGGTCATTGGCCAAATTAGTCGTTAGGCAAAATAAATGCCTGTGCAGGTGTACGCTTTCAACCATTCATTTGATTGGGATCCACGTCATCTTATAAAATATCGTTATCCACAGAAGATATGAACACATCGCGATAAGTATATGGATGCTTGAGCCTTGTTTGACAAATGAGAATATTGGTTATCTTCAGAGGGTCGCGTTATTGGATGTGTGTTCATGGTGATCTGTCGGTTAAAGCTGACTAAGAGAAGAAACAGAGAAAGAGAGAGCGAGAGAGAGAGAGAGCTTCATTCGGTATGTGACAAGTTGATTTCAAAGGTTTTTGTCCAGACGTTAAGGTAAATTCGTCCCATTTACATGCAATGCATAGTTGTGTGCATGCCTAATCAAGGAAGAAAAAAAAAATCACCAATTATTTGATACAATTGATATGTATGTGTATTTCACGCTGTATTGCTCTTACGATACGTGGTCCTCCGCCTATAAGGTACACACGAACCTACCTTCTCACACCTATGTCCACCCTTATACAAAAACAGTGTAGTATCATGTAATAATGAGAGTTTTCGCAAGGGTTACAATATTCTATTCACCTTTACCTATACCACTCAATGACAGTTCCTGCAAGTGGCTTCAATACCCTTTACACCTTGACGGGCTGTACTTCCGTATCATGACATTAACCCGAGACCTTATCTTGTCAAGTTTACACGTCACAATATTACATTACATTCCTAAAGGAAGCATTATCTTGCGATCACGTTCTCGAGATTGTTTGGTAAATCACACCGCTGTCACAAAGGGGTATTCGTAGAACGAGTCACTGGAGAAGGGTATCTTAAGGGAATATGGCGTTTGGTGAAAGGGCAAATTAAGTACAATGGGTAATGATCAGTTTGAGTTTTCTTCAGTTTTGAATTGACTACATATATATTTTGAATATGCATGAAGCATGTAATTATAAAAGCCAGAATAACGAATGGAAATCGGATAACATTTACATCATCCCTTCCATATACACGTCGTAGAGAGAGAGGAAGGGGAGAAAGTGTGTGTGCACGCGCATTTGTGTATGTGAGAGGGAGAGAGGGGAGCGTTTAATACCATTAGGCATATATCATTCCGTATCTGCATTCGGCTACTTTACCCCTCCCCCACTCTCTCCATCATTTCCTCTCTCTCTCTCTCTGTGTCTCCCTCTCTATCTCTCTCTATCTCTCTCTCTCTCCCTTCCTTTCTCTGTCCCTCTCTCTCTCTCACTCACTATCTCGGTTTGTGGCTTATTATACTACTGTTTTTTTTTTCACGGCCAACTTTCCCTGTTACTTGTTGAATCCAATTTAATATGCCGTTTGCACTTTGGAATCAAAAAAGTAAAAAGGGCCCCCAGCCGAGAACAATCAAATGGTGATATAATTCTTTCCATTTAAAAGAACATAATGAGATATTTCTGAATGTGTTGCAAACTAGGCAATTTGATAACAGTTATCGCAAGGTTCTTCGTAATCACCATGCTTCGTAACAGCCTTGGTAGGGATTCCGAGATATTCTAAAGTGTTGCACATTTCCTGCTCCCCGCGGTGATGATTGTAACAGAGTGATTACACCCCGACTGGGTGTTTTAATTGACACATTTGACACACCCGTGACAAAAAGCCATTAAGATTTCAAAACACTATCACTTGACTCGATATATACTGGGCTAGAGCTTTCCAATGTATGGAATTTGCAAGTAGAAATGATATATGTTATCAACGAAGTGTTTTATTGTCAGCAGAAAAGAGAGACAAGTGGAATTTGTATAGCTTGTAATGTAAAACGATGGCGTTGGGTAAGTGGAAGGGGGCACTGATGTCAATGGGGGCAGGAAGATCACATGCGACTCTATCGAAGTGGGTGTATCATGGGAAGGACATACTCCTTTTACGGAGTCTTCCCTTTCTTTCTCTCTCCCTCTATGTCTCTCTGTCTCTTTCTCTTTCTTTCTGTATGTCTGTTTCTCTTTTTTCCCCTCTCTCTCTCTCTCTCTCTCTCTCTCTCTATTTCAATTCAATTTTAAATATAAATCGGTGTATGTTTCCAACAAAAACTTACAAATCCATTATTATACGTTAACAACTTCTCTCTCTCTCTCTCTCTCTCTCTCTCTCTCTCCATTTCTATCACACACACACATACATACAAACACAATGTGTTTTGCTCTCCATTCGATAAGAGGACATGCCTAACTCTACGCCACTGTTGTTTCAAATGGAGTAATGGAGGCCCAAAACACACTGCATTATCAGTCATAGTTAAAGCCATTCGTGGATTGAGTTGCAAAAGGGTGAAATGGGGTACGTACATGCACACCCCCTCCATATAATGGTGACAAAAGGGGGAAGAAAAAAGATAATTAGTACACTCTTTGTCGACCCTCTGTCAAATACCTCCGTAACCTAGGTCAACGCCCTTGCTGTGAAATGAAAGAGGGAGCAATATGTATTCTTTGCTGACTTTACGATGGTTTTAGGCTATGGTATTTTTCGCCGTGTCAGTGGGTCATTAAAAATCTGAAAGTAATACAGTTACGTTTTAATTTTTAAGGGTTGAACATTTTCACCCTGAGGTAGTTATCCAAAGTTACCAGCTTGTAATATTCTATCATTCTCACTCTTTCTCCCAATGGCTTTTGCCGGAAAAAGGGCAATATATCAGCCATTTTTTTCGATTATTAAAAGAGGATTCGTTATCATTGTAATAGGTTAGACAGACGCTTAGAAACATTTCATTACTCCATCGAGAATTTAGCAGAAAACATTATCAGCATATTGTAACAAGAATTAGCTTTCGAAATTGCCTTTTTCTCTCAATGTCAGTATAGTTTGTGATTCCAAATTGATTGGATAGAGACAGACGTAAAACGAGAAAGAGAGATAGAGAGAGATCGAAGGTGGAAAGAGAGAGAGAAGAAGAGAAAGAGAGAGAGGGAGAGAGAGAGTAACGGAGAGAGACAAAGAGAGACAAGTAGTAAAAGAGAGAGAGAAGGAGAGAGAGAGAAAGAGAGAGAAAGAGAGAGAGGAAGGGGCAGTTAAGGGAAGTGGGCCAGGGGATTCGAGGTTTGGGTAATGTAGCAAATAATTTCGGGAAAATGGCGTTTATCGTGAGGCCTCAAGGTACTTTATTACTTTCCCTCCGAATTTCCCTCTTTTTCTCTCTGTCTCTTTAGCTTAGTTTTATACAAATCTGGAATTTAACAATTCAACAAAATCACCCGCTCTTTATCTCTTGTTATGGAGAAAATAAAAAGATGAAATCCTATATTCATATCCAGGGCAAGATATTCCTCAAAAGCGCCCTGAAATTATTCCGAAATTGAATCATTACTCGTTTTACGGCCATGAGTGCTAAATTTGGCGTGGTGCATGCGCAACAGCGTTGATCATGGGTGCATTATTTTGTCGCTGCATGTCTCTGGCTGTGACCATGTATCCAGCAGTATGCTCGGCCGTCCCTCTCCCATAGGCACTAGGGATGGAACTGATCGGTTGATCGTGATTCTCCATTAGGGTGCACTCCCCGCCCGAGGGTGCACTATTGATCCTCCCAGGTTTCGATTCCATTTTTAATGTGTGTACACACATGTTCATCCCCCAAGGGTACGATCGATTTAATCGCCATGTAATTCCACGGCTTGACTGTGCTATTGATCCCCTCAATGTTCGTGTGTAGTATATGAGAAGGGGTGGACTTTAAGCAATGTCTCCGCGCAGAGAACTCAGGAAAACTGAATCCATTTTGTTGTTTCAAAAGTAAGAATTTGTTCATAAAACAATTTGCGGTCGAAAAAAGAGAAGCCTCGTGTCATGTATTCTCGTAAAGTTCAACGCAAACCACGATTTTGTATAATATCGCGTCTCTTAGACCTTTTAAATAGAGACCGTTACTCGAGTTTTCAAATACTTCCCAAAGGTTTTATGACTTGAGACTCTCAGAGCCATATTTTGAAATTATACCTTGCATGTTTATACCATTTTCAAGTAACAGAATTAGATATTTT
>BEXV01001286.1:105491-120721 GCA_003118195.1 Hemicentrotus pulcherrimus
GAGAGAAGGTGAAGGTTCCTTTTTAATCCAACGAACTCACAAACGTATATAGATTTGTGTGTGAACACAGAGACCTGTCTGAATACCGGTAGTCTCATATAGCTAAGGGGTAATGAATGGCCGAACCCAACCTGCGATACGGCAACATCAAATGCAATTTATTCGGGCAAAAAGCAGACGATCTAGGGCTCAAAATAACAATCAAATGTCTCCTACATCCTGCTTCTTCTGGAACCGTATGCTATGCTTGCGTGAGTGGGAGTGAGTTAGTGTGTGTTGTGCGTTTTTGCGGTCTTCCTTTCGAGACGTTTTTTTTCTTCTACTTATTCTTATGATACCATTGCAGTTAATGTATTTGTATATGTCCACGGCCATCTAACATGAACAGTTTTGATTGATTGTTTGTCCCTCAACTTAATCGTATTTCCTTCAATCAATCGTAACGTTTTACAATACAACTGTAAAGTATTTATTCATAGTAAAACAATTGATCATGTGTTACATACTTAAAGATACAATGGAATTTAAGATAATTAATTGCATCAAATTTTGATATACAACTTTCAGATCTTTTACGATTGCCCGTAAAACATTTTGCTTCAGTGCCCGGTGCTTTTTAACACGCGATGTTTGCATACGTGTTATATCACACATTATGCTGAACGTCTAATATTTCCGTTATAGGCATTATTACAGAATTTCAATGTGTACTTGGGCTGAATGTATCTATTACATTTTCATAACAATTTATACTTTCATTACACTTTATTAAAACTAATTTCTGAAAGTAACAGATTTTCTGCTATCTTTATCACGGAATGTGAACAATTGCGTGTTCATAAACACTTTGCACTTAAAGGAGCTTTCAAGGCGAGTATTCTTCCCGAACTGAATGGCAACAAGGTTAAATTCAAACCAAAGATTAGGAAGTATTCATTACTTATGTTCAAGTATGGTGCTAAATGTTGTCATCATCATCAACTAGCAAAATATTAAAAAAAAGTCCCAAATTATAGCTGTGCGACTTAAAGGCATGTATTCTAGATGACATAGATATACAATCTTTGTAGAGCAATTCCCGAGAAAATGTGGATCAAGTTGCTTTTTGGCGACGAGAAATTGCCACATCATTGCAGATTGACAAATACCATCTGATTTCGTTACGCGGAAGCAACACTCTGTCGACGGTATGAATAAATACAGACAAGCAGGGCCTAACTATCATTTATAACAGCACATAATTATGATCTCCCTAATAATTACAAGGAAAGGAAATACATTTACGGTGCATTTGGTTTCATTCTGAAGAGGAAAACTAATATTTCTCTTTTTGCTTTCCTAACCTTTTTTTATTATTTGAAACATAAGATTTACACCATGTGCCTCTATTTTCGACAAGAACTTGGGCAGGAATAACCTTGAAACGAGAATTAAAAAGCTTCATACAAGAGCAAAAAAAGAGAAATTGCTTTTCATGGAGTAGTCGCTGTATGAACGCGATAGAAAGATGGAACGAGAGACAACCTGTAGTTCCGCTTTATCTATTCATTACCTCTTTGTTTCCATCGGACTTCAGTCTTCCCTCCCTTTCTGTCCGTCTGTCTGCCTGTCTCTCCCTGTCTCTCTTTCTATCGCTCCCTCTCTCTCTCTCTCTCTCTCCACTCTCTCTCTCTCCATCTCTCTTTCTTTCTCCCCTCCATCTCTTTTCTCCCACTCTCTTTCCCTCTCTCCTCTGTCTCTGTCTCTCTTTCTTTGTTTAGCATTATTATTTGCATTATCATTATTGTCATATCATTGGCAATTATTGATATCATCATCATCATAATAATGATCATAATCTATTTGAACTAGTTCTTTTCTTCGGAAAATGCATTTCAAGCTTGCATTTCCCACTTCTGTCTCTATCCCCTTCCCTCTCTCTATTTCGTTGACACACACACGCACACGCACACACACCCACATACATCCTTACAATCTACATTATCTGTTTCCCATTTCCTCTGTATTTTCATGAAAGTTTCAATTCCCAATCTTTTCCCCATTTCTCCCCTTTCGACCCCTTTTCTTTCCAATTTTACAAGAATGCGCATCACACCGGATTTGTTTACCGATTGTAATTTGGAACTAAACACGCAGCATATTTCATCGGGGAAAAGGGATGATCTCACATTTCCTTTCAATCCTTCGGATCGCCCTGTCTCAGATGAAATTGATTTCTCTTTCCTACCCTTTATCTTATGTTCATCCATTGTCCACTGCAGAAACCCTAAACCGTAATAATCGGGATTAACCAATCGATCCGTGATCGTGACTGTCAGATCTGCATTGGAGCGTGTGCCCGAAATGCTATCGGTGTCATGTGACACCCCCGACGTATCGATTGTGAGCACGATCTCAAGGTGGCTGACCTACATGGTAATGTACCAACTGACTTGCAAATTATCTTCTCTGATTTCCAAGGCATGAAACAAAATGAATGTAATAATTTAAAAAGAAACAAGTAAATAAAGAACTTGATGAAAGAAGAAATGATTGAAGGAAGGAATAAAGATTAAAAGAAAAAGGAGGGATGCACTCGAAAATAATATCAGGTACGTAATGTTCAAATTCGTATCAATTTCTTTTCCGGATTTACATGCGAGTAAAGACCGCAATATAAAAAAGAACCAAACAAAAGTTCATTATTCATACAAAAGTGCAACACACGGTTAGAATGAGAAGACAAGCATATATAAGGAATAGATATCAAAGGAAGAGACAGAAATTTTCAAAAATTAGTTTGATTAAAGAGTAATAACAAAAATCATCATAAATGCTTCACAGTCAAACTCGTCTTATAAAAAAAAAAAAAATCGGTGTCCGTTTCTGATAGGGGATGGGGGGGGGCGGTCACTCATGGCGCTTTCACTACAATTTCCAGATATCAGAGAAATTCTACTTTGACGTTCTTGGTCTTTGTAGTCATGGCACAAAACTCGGGTTTAAGTCGACAAAGGCATTTATTAATTTTCTATGTAAATGATTTTTGCTATAAACAGGACAAAGTAGAAAAAATGCTATCCTTACATTTTGGTTGTCAATGGTTCAGGAGAACCATTCTCCTGTCAGTAGACAAGTGAAAATCATTCACCTTCTCAGGAGGAACTCCTTCACTTCGCCAGAGAAGCACACTCGACAGAGGCTTAACACAATAACTTAAAAGCTTTCACTCCACCCGAAATCTGAGACCGATTCATTTAGGATATCGATTGCTATCTGTCTTTATGACCTTTTCGTTCAAGATTTGAGATAAAAACTTGACTTCAAGAACCTGGCTTCTAACCCTCTTTTAACGTCTTCAAGGGGATTAGAATTACATAATAAATCGGACCACTTTCGACATCTGTACCGGTAATCCATACGCTCGGTGGGTTTCCTTATCACCTAAACCTCGATCAAAAACCACCGGTAAGGTGCCTGTGCGTCTTCAATATCAAAAGGGTATAAAGAATGATTTTGAGCAAAAACGTATCTTTAGTAGAAATGACAAATCTAATGTTGCCGCAATATTGACAAACAAAAATACTTCTGAGATGTTTATCAATGATTATAAGTCCAATATTGAATTGCAATTTGATTAATAGCATATATATATATATATCTTGAAGAGTTTTTCATACTACGTTGTGTCTCTGTTGTTGTTGTGTTTTATTCAGTACGATTCACGCATCTCTTCAAGTTTTTTTTTATTTGGTTGCGTAACGAATCATTTAATAATTTCTTTCATGTTTCGAACGTCCTTCCAGCATTGCTTCCATACGATTTTTAATTGCATGGAAAAAAGATTAGATGTAGGCTATGGTTACAATTCAAAATGCCATATTTTATTTTCTGAAAACTTTTTGGATTCCATTACAGATAACCTAGTATGAGGGGATTTGCATTTTCGTTCGAGTTTCATCATAACGTCTGATTCGGTTGGCGCAAAGCATAGAACTCTTACTCGTGGTGTCTATTCACTCCTCATCTTTCCCTTGGTGCCTGGGCTTAACACGGAGTTGTATCTTCAGTCTGTCACTCTCTTCTCTTTCAGCAATCTCATACTATTCAAAGGCGTTATTGTCTGCCTTTCATCCCGCAATTGTGGTATCGGATTTAATTGCTCATTTCTTTGTTTGTTTCTTGTTGTTGTAGTTTTAATTTGACTTATTATCTATTTTGTGTTGGTGTGTGGTTCCCCCTCATTTAATGAAACGATCGAAATATCAAACAATTATCTAAAATTATCACAGACTGTCGTCAACTTTTCATTTAATACACATAGCATGATGGGAGATGGGAGATGGGNGGGGGGGGGGCTTGGTGCTACTTACGTTTTTACAAACACTGCATATAACCTAAGGCCTATATATTTGAGTGCATTTTAATTCCCAAATCTACTGACAGGCGTGATATATGGGTCTAAGTAAATGACCTATATACGAATAGTGAATTTCTATTCTTACAATTATTTTATCCAACCCATTGTTATCTTAAACTAGGGTGTTATACACGCTCTCTATAGGACGCCTTAAAAAGCCCCGGAAGATTTGCGACAGGAGGCAGAGAGTGAGCGCACGATCAGCCCGAAGATCTGGGTCGCTGATACGGTTCCATCTCGCTGGAAACCCGAGCCGACATAATGCTCTGTCGATGGATTTCAAAGATTAGTGATCGGTTTTAATGGTGGTGTTTCTTCCGGGTTCGGGTAATTTTTGTCTGCTAAAAAGCAGTTTTAAACCTATTTAATATCCCCTCTGTAACGACGACACAATTAGACAATGCCTTAGATTCTCACGCTCTTATAAATTTTGCATCTCTTATTGCATGCGTGATACACAATACCTTCTCAGATCAATTTGAAAGATATCATTAAGGCTTTTCTGTTAAACCCGTTTCTAAAAATTATCCAAAAGACTTTTTCGTTAAATATCTTGCAATGATGATAATCATTATTAATGAATGAATGCTACCAACTTTCATAAAAATGAGAGATTCTATGTAATACGCATGTTTTCGTAAACATCTACGAAAAAAAAATTGTGTCATCTTTTCTTTTCCTTTTCCCCCTTTTTTTTTTAGGTGAAACAAAAGGCGTGTATGCCACAGGCGAAGCGAATGTTGTCAGTTTCGTTTTCATTGTAATACTAGCAAACATATTTGTACTCATTCTTGCTGCTGGTATAGTCTTTATTGTTTTCTCTCCGAACAATGCAGATATGATTGATGTCTGTATGACACAAAACCATATTTTGATATTCTCCATCGTCTGTCACTCGTCTGCACTGAGGGGCATGATCAATAATAACTTCAGGGTTGCAAAGGACGGACAATGCCACCTTGATAATGACTTTGAAAGAAACAAATGGAACAGGATATTGGGATTTTTTAACTCATGCAGAAACTGATTCAGATTTCTATATCAAGCGTCTCTGACTTCTTCTTGCGAGTCTCTCCTTTACAGTACTCTCTCTCTCTCTCTCTTTCTCTGTCTCACACGCCCACTTCATATCTATCTATTTGTCTCTCACGTCTGTTCATATATTTATCTACCTATCTATAGATCTATCTATTTTGACGTGTATCTATCATCTCCCATCTCTCATTGGACTCAATATAGAACCAGTTCAATTGAACAGCGGTATTCGATAAAACATTAATGGTAATCAGCTTGTTGATTAGGTTATTGTAACTTATTACATGGAAGCTAAAAGCCTTTGCGCTCCATCTGACATTTGGAATCTTCCAGTCTCCAAGCAACATCCAATCACCGAATACAAAGTGAAGACCAAGGATCTCCTTAACGAACACAAAGAACTTGATTTTTTAAAAAGGTTTCCAAGTTTTAATGTAATGTAGAAAAAGTTCCAAGCATGGTATACTATGACCAGTTGCTTTGATTTATCATACCATCCCTTTGTGTTATACCTTAGTCTCACCAACAAGACCGACACAAGACCGACACCAGACTGACGTCAGACCGACACCAGATCGAGACCAGACCGACACCAGATCGACACCAGACCGAAACCTGACCGACAACAGGCCGACACCAGACCAATCAACAGACGGACACCAGACAGACACCAGACCGACACCAGACAGACAACAGGTCGACACCAGAAATACACCAGGCCAACACCAGACCGACACCAGACCGACAACAGACCAACAACAGACCGACAAAAGACCGACAACAGGCCGACACCAGACCGACAATAGGCCGACACCAGACTGATCAACAGACGGACACCAGAAATACACCAGGCCAACACCAGACCGACACCAGACCGACAACAGACCAACAACAGACCGACTCAGACGAACAACAGACCAATAACAGGCCGATCAACAGACGGACATCATACAGACACCAGACCGACACCAGACCAACTACAGATCTACAACAGACCGTTAGCGGGCCGAACAAGAATTTTCATTACCTGTCATGGGCAAAGATCGATCGGTTTAGAGTTGGTTTGACATTGTGACTGAGGTTTGAATTCAAAATGGGATGTCTTAATAAATTGTTTTAACTTATAGGCCTATTATGTTTATTAAACTAGTTTATCGAAGGTTGTATGAAGTCCTAATTTTTATCCTCTGATAAACGTTATTGTAACTAAAACATCCGTATAAAGAACATTGTGTTTTTTCCACTATAACGAGCTCATAAGCTGAAATCAGCATAAGGTGTTATTATTTCCTGAGTCTACAGTGTTTTAGCGAGTCAAGGAAAGCTGACGATTAATTGTAAAGCGATTGTCGCCCAAACCCATGCATTATACATCGTCTGCTAGCGGCTTGCACGAAGCAACGAGTAAACGACTTGACGGGTTTAATCTACAAATTGATGAATACCCATACTCACTCACCCTGTATTGTCTCATCTCAGCATCGCATTTCTTAAATAAAATCCCCATCGGCGATATCCCTTTTTTGTTATCCTAAATCGACCATAAACTAAATTCTAGCTTCACTTTGTAGAATGTTGTGCGGCGTAAGCATGCGGGCATGTTTGTTTCCCTTCATGCTATTATAACTATATCGACGAGTGTAGCTATCAAGTTTGACATTTCTCTAGCATATCATGTTTACAAGAGATTTTATTGTACCTTTGTAATCTCTTTTGTAATTTTGTTCAACAAAGATAACTGTCGTTGTGAATAAGGTAAACGTTCATATTTTCTAGATGCACTACATGATACGACTCGGAAGAACTCCATGTTTTGGATTGATTGTTACAAAGATGGTTGGAAAATAAATTACTGGTAGAATATATCAACTACTTAAATCTAAAAACGCGAATCTCAATTGCCTTGTACATCACATATTGGAATGTGCGAACATTATAAACGTTATTTTCTTTAGGACATGCAATATGGTATCGAAGTTACCCTTGAGTTGATTTTTCGAACATATTTGCGATCTTGTTAACTTGTTTATTAAACAGTGGAGAAAGAAACAAGAACATAATGGCAGAAATCAAAATAATAACGAAGAAAGAGGGAAAGGGAATTCACCTTTTTTCGAAAGAAAAAAGAAAGAAAAGGTATTTACCTAGGTCATCTACCTAAAGGAGAGAAAATACTTCCTTATCGACTAGCTAGAGGCAAAGTAATTAATATAGTAATAGAGGGTAAAAATAAAATAACAAATACAGGAACAGGTCAAACACAGACATAGACAAAATAAAAACGAAAACATCAGAATGATAACAAGAACATGTCACAAATGAAGTAATATGCCAATAGCATACGGACAATTTACGTATGTTCAAAGTATATTGCTGTTAAGGTCTTGGTAAAAGCAAAACGCAGTAGGTAAATACATAAGTAATTCTGGACTATTGGTTTAAAATACAATATATTGTTGCGTATAATCAATGATGGTTTCATGAAAGCAACGTGATCTTTTATTATGAAATGAAGCAAGTTAATCAGGCATAGAAGTTTGGCAAAAGGGATAGAAAAGAGGAGAACAAATATTAATAAAAACACCAACAATGCGATCACCGGGTAATCATAAACTCAATCAAATGAGAACTCGGAATATTTTTCACTTAATTTTTTTTCTCTCTCTCTCTTCTCTCCCCTTCTCTCCATCGCGCTCTTTCTTTGTTTTTCTCTCTCGCTATCTCTCTCTCTTCCCATTCACCATCTCTCTCTATTTTTATCTTTCTTTCCCCCACTCCCCCTTCTCTCTCTCTCTCTCTCTCACTCTAATCTCACTCAAATAAGAACTCGGAATATCTGTTTTCATCTTTCTCTCTGTCTCTCTCTGTCTTTCTGTCTCTCTCTCTTTTTCTCTTTCATCTCACGTCTCTCTTTCTACTGTCGATTTTTGTCAGCCCCCAGGCTCAAAACGCACAGAGATAATCAGGACCATATGAAATCTCGACTGACAGGTATATTAAAGAGTCATAAACCAGATTTCGAAAACAAATATCATAACGTCGGAAGCATGAATCCCCTGTGTTATTTATATCAATGGTGTTGAGCATGATGACTACATTGGTATTGTCATGGTATTGGATTCTGGAGCAGGCATTGTTAAGTATGCATGAAAATGAATCAACCTGTTCAACAATCGCAATTCTATTTCATGCATGGCATGGCGTGTCCTGCATTATGTTTTGTGTTAAGTAATGTATCAAATCGTATCGTTTGCTTTTGCATTTTGTTGTAGACCTATATACTATTGGAATATAACATTACAAAAGAAATTGTGTGTGGTACAAATCAAGATAAGTGACACAACTTGGTTTAGAGTTTAAATTCTTGCCCAATGCTTTTGCACATAGACAAAGCATTTTATGTACATGTATGTGTCTCGACCTAGGTAGATATCGTTCACTGATATGGCGTTAAGGGCTAGTTCCGGAGAGTGTGCGTGAATGGGAAGGTGTGAGTGTGTGTGCGTGCGAACGTGTGGCGAACTACTTTGTCGTCAATTCAAACTAATAGGTACTTTTAGATTCGCACGAAGACAATAGGTCTACGCTACGATCGACGTCCTGTTAATGCATTGCCTTAAATGGACGTCACAGGTATCAGTTCAAGCAAATCTAGATCTCCCTATTATCAGGGCAACTAAGTATCCTTGACCTAGGCTTTCTTACGACTTGTCGTAAAATGCAGTTGATTACTTTATCATAAAGTTAATTACACAAGGGAAAATAATATACAAACAAAAGCTGACCGTGCACAAGAAATGAAGAGTTAAAAGGTTTTTTTAATAAAAAAAGGACGATTGTAGAGGGAAATAAATGATCATCGGTGAGGTCACAGACCAAATAATTATCTTAAACTTGTGGTTTGAATAAAAAAAAATGATAGAGAAAAAGGATCACATAATGAGCATCAAACATGTCATTGCGAATAAAAAGTAACTTTATCGAACAATGGTAATGATGTCATCGCTATTAAATAAAAAGTAACATTATTAAACAATTGAAATGATGTCATCGCTAATAAAAAGTAACTTTATTGAACAATGGTAATGATGTCATCGCTAATAAAAAGTAACTTTATTGAACAATGGTAATGATGTCATCGCTAATAAAAAGTAACTTTATTGAACAATGGTATTGATGTCATCGCTAATAAAAAGTAACATTATTGAACAATGGTAGTAATAGTTGGTGTCATCATTGATTGAGTGGTTGTAAGGTTAACAACGAAATGCGGCAATGCAATTCTAGAGCTGTGCAGATCACCTTGGTCCTCGCACAGTTATCTACATTTGACGACTCCCATAATATATTTTTTTTAATGTTTCCCTCTTTAAGAGGAAACATTTGTTTATTCGTTATTTTAATCGTATGCGACCGTCTATGTAACAAAGGTTTGACATTGAACTCATGTCGCCCACGTACTTTTAACCTATTACAAGAGTTTTAGTTTAAGACATCTTTTGAATCCGCTTATACGGTTCAACTGATTTATCTTCTGCTAGGTCCCATAATGGTATTAGCTCATGACATGATACACATATTTTCAAGACAAACAAATATTTTCATAACCAAAGATTCACAAGTAATTGCAATAAATAGGGGCAAGGCCCAGAAAAAAGGCCACTTTAACTCGTTGGTATACATACAACCCATTAAACGTCTTTTATTTTCTCGCAATTTTGTTGGTCAAGGCTATACAACGTATATCATCTGGACAATATCCTGGACAATTGTTCTTGATTATACCGCTGTCGATCTACTTTCATAGTTCCTTTCATATCTTGTGAGCGAAAGCTAGTTCAGAATCATCATTTCATGAAGAAGCGCATACAAGGGCAAAAATCATGACCTACTGACCAATAATCACAACACAAAGAGTACCACATGGCGGAAAGGAATACTCTGTAGTCAAATATCATCCATCGTGTCAAAAGTATACTTCAGTTTAATATTCGCAAAAAGTAATAATAATGAATGAATGGTGGTGGTTATTTTACCTGACTGTTAATAAAGCACAAATGCTTGTAGGTACATGCAAGCAGCCAGACGGCAAACGGCAAACGGCTTTAGATCCTGTCCGAGGCCCCTGGTAATGAGGATTAATGCCCTACCAAAGGGCACTAGCGCATCGACTTGGTTTCGAACCCGAGTCACCGGATTACGAGACCACTTATGTACCACTGAGCTATATCTCTCTAGTTTTCTATCGCCCCGCCCACATCTTTTCCTCTCTCTCCCCCCCCCTCTCTCTCTCTCTCTCTCTTTCTGTCTGTCTGTCTGTCTCTCTGTTTGATCAATATCTACCCCCTATTGTGACGTCTTGACGATAAACATCCACACTGTGCACACGACTTCTGTTTACGAAATTATCGGCAAAGATACCCATTATTCAATAAATGAAATATTCCATATAGGTCAGGAGCTACCCTGACCATTGTTCTTTTGTGATGGTTTAGAAACAACTCCTGTACTGTCTTTAGGATGCGGAAATTAAAAATTATTAGTATTGTGCTTGATATTCTCGACTGTCTCGAAATTTTTGAAATATTTTGTTTTAATATCGTTTGCTCTTTGTTGTCGCTTTCATTTAATTTTATTCTATTTGTATATTTTTGTATTGGGGTGAAGTTATGCATTTGACATGTTTAGCACTTGTAGTTAAATTCAACAATGGGCATCCCGACTCACTTGTTTTCCCTCCCACTCGCCCCTCGCCAAAACCATCTTCCTTTCTCAACTAATTTCATTTTTGATATTTTTCTCTCCCTTCCCAATACTACCCCTCCCTCTGTATCTTAATATTTATCTCTCCCTTTCTCTCACTACCGGGACCTCCTCTCCTCTGCACCTTTTTTTCCTTCTATGCCACGTCCAAATTTGTATTTTCTTGTATTTCAGCTGCATTCGCAGTGCAATCTCTCATAATTTGTTTTCTCTCTCTCTCTGCTCTCTCTCTTTATCTCTCTATCTCCCTCTTTCTCTTTTTCCTCTCTCTCTCTCTCTCTATATATATCTGATTGTTGACTGGATCATGTTCCTATGATACATTATAAAAGCTCAATCCGTAGAACAAAGAACTTTAATACTTCTAAGATTTCTATATCTTTATACTAACCTGGATTTGTAACCGGATCATTTATTTGCCTCCAATGAGAAACGTTATGCCCGTGATACATGAAAATGATGCAGAACAAAGATGAAGCAAAGTTTTGTAAATCACTTTAACAAATGAAAAGTATTTATATACAGTTAATATTTGTTTTCTTCCAAGAATAATGTTTCTGAAAAACATGGCTAATTTCTTGCCACATATTATTCTGGTTAGGCAGAGGAAAATGTAGGCTAAATCCAAATCCAAATCAGTCTTAGAATATCTTACCCTTTACAACCAATCAATCATAATGTTTTTCAAAATCCGCTTTACGTAGATAGACAAGGAATTCAATAGCGTCTAGACAATTGTGGATGATATCCGCCCACACATGGACAGGCATTTAAAAATGTTGTTTTTTGACATTTTTTGATTTTAGGCAAAAAAAATGTAGATTCGAGGATTTTGAAGCATTCGCACCTGTGTCCATTGGCATGACATCATTCCATATTTGCCACTCCCCACCAAGGTGGAAATCGAAATCTGGGATTATAATAATAATAACTATTTGCATTACTAGTATACAACTTTTTTTTTCCTCCTGACCTCGCTATCTGTTATTTAAAGTCTGTCTACACTACTTGTAGCTACTTGCGCCCTCTATACATCCATCAATGCCTAAGCGGTACCAGTTGGTCCACCCTGATCCCCCAATTTCTTATGTTAATTGAGAGCTGATTTGATGAGATAACAACCTGTCAGTGACCATGGAGGGAGGTCTATTCCATTCTGGCCAAACTTGTGCAGACAGGCATTGAATCAGTTCATATTGTGTGGCAGCTCCTCCCTCTCTTTCCTCTCTCCCTTCTTGCCCCTTCCTTGACCTGTACGATAATGGTTATAAGTGGAGGTGGTGTGTATTCGGAGATCGGGCTCCCCGCGAAGTATTGTCAACAAATCGTGGGCATAAATTGAGATATCTTCCACGGCACAATTCCAATTCATCAGTGAATTCCTGATAAATTCAGTCAGTACTACGGATGGTTTCACGGATTAGTATTAGTCAATTGGTAACGCAAAGTAATTACTTCATGGCCTCGATTCGTAAATATTAATAGTCCATTATCCTTGCTCTACGATGTTACAGTACTTACCTCAAGGATAAAGTTCCGTTTACAGTAAACCAAAATTGTATAAGAAAAGTACAATTCACAACCACCACGCTCATGATAATAATATCAATCATAATAATATAATATTCATAACAATAATGATAATAATAATACTACTAATAATAACAATTATGATAAAGGCAACAACATTGTTTACACTGAAGCATCAATGCTGTTTTTTCCTGGGGACCACGTAATATAAAAACCCTTGCCAGGCTTCTGTTTTCACCTGGGTAGAGAGTGGCAATTGTGGATTGATGTCTTGCGAAAGAACACTTGTGCCGGACTAGGATCCGAACCCCTAATCCCTTGGATTGATAGTCATGTGAATGAACATCTATACCACAACACCTCAAAACACAAGTTTAAATAGATTACGCTGAAAAGGCTTCAACGCACAACTACTTTTCCCGACGTCCATCCTCCTTTCATCGACACTTTTTGATTTGTTTGTGTACATGTTTATTCATTATCTGTTTTGGTAGTGGCATTAAGTGACTTGAATAAAGATCACAAGGTACGAGGTTCGAATCCCAATCAAGAACTAAAGTTATTTGACGAGACGCAAATCTCCATCTGCCAATCTTCCACCCAGGTGTAATTTGGTACCTGATGTGCTTGAGCGCTAATAACTTAGGCATGATTGGCGGCTTCGCTATAACCTGGATGACGTTTATCAATACTATTATCATGCCTTGTTTTTTGTTGTTGTCTATGTGCTGTTTTGGGCTGTTTTATTCAGTTTTTGAGGAAGCTTTTCAGCTTAAGTGTGAACGAAGCTTATACGTGTGTGTGTGTGTGTGTGTGCGTACCGTTAGCCCATTTACTCGCTCGCTCAATCACACACACACACACACACCCACACACACACACGGGGTGGGGTGTGAACATTGATATTTCCTACAATTGGCGTAAAAAAAAAAAAAAACAGATTCCTAATGGAGTATCGAACGGCATGGATTTCTTACCTTACTACATACATTAAAGTGATTGAAGAAGGATAACAGATCAATCACTTCTGCTGAAGAAATGTTGTCAATACGGGCCAATTCAAACCGGGTAAATGTTTGTACACGACACCCGTGTGCAAATGGATTCTTGAGCAGACCCACAGTCGGCAAATACGGTGTCTTTCGCGGGGCGTTGTACCGTTAGATTGTCAAATTGACGAAGACAGCTGATTCCTATTGACTTCTGCTCCTCTCTCACGAGAAATTGTTTCCACACAATACCCAGCATAGAAAAGGAATGTTCACATTACGACTTCACTCTAAGTAAGAGACTGAGTTTAAAGATAAACTCAGGTTCTGGTAAAAAAGAGAAAATTAATTTCACAGAACCAAACGAAACTGAATGTTCAAGATTACAAATAATGACATGTGCCAAACAATTTTGGAAGAAAATGTGTACCGGCTGAGTAATGAGCATAGAATGACAAGGAATTCAAGGTAGTACTAGCCCCGACACCATTTGTGTTGTCCCATATATAGCTTTCTGTTCACTGTGTTTGTTACTTTACCAAGACTTGGCCAAATTCATTATGATTTTGACGACTCCAGAAGGTTCGCACAAATACTTACATGCTAAATGATCAACTGTTTCTGATCCATTCCACAACTTTTCTTTCAAAATTGCAATCGCATTTACCTTTATCGTTAACATACTGATTTGGTAATTTGGGGGGCAGTGAAAACAGCCTCGCCGACAAAGAAGTCGTGATATGCCAACCCCTTTGAGGAAACACGTGAAATATTTGTTTATTCGCATTTAGCCCTCCTCCGTCGATCGGTAAATGAATGTCTATAGTCATTTTCCACGACTTAATGTGGGAATTGTATTCTCGCTGCCACATTGTGTAAGGATCTAATATTGATCTTTCCCGCAGATGCGGTGGATTGCGTATTCTTGTGGAGACAGTGCAATTCTGGTTTGCTTTTAAACTTCTGTCATTGAGGAAGAAAATCAAAACTACATTCCCAATTCGACTAAGAAATTAGCAAATATGATCATTTCGTCTTGTGTGTATCAGGTTAAGGCAAATAGCGGTCAATGACTACTAAACCAAGTAAAAGGTTAATTAGTTTAAATCATTTTTGCACATCCAGCTCTTGCCTTTGCTCCAACTTAAAAAAACATGAGTGAAACAAAACTTAACTCTTTCAAATGGAAAAAGGGAAAAGTCTTTTCTTGAAAATGTCGCACATGCAAACATGTTTTTATTCTAAATGTGGTATTATAATGATCAAATATCTTGATTATTAAATATGAAATATGATCTTTAGCTATAAAATGTCAAACATATTGTGTAAATAAAAATTAGAGATGAAAAAACTGAGGGCGCAACATTTAAAAGCTATCATTTTCATGGAAAATGGAAACGAATCTTTCATTCATGTAAATGTCATATGTGCATACATGATTGACCAAGAGCTACGAGGTATGAAAACAAAAACCGTTATAATATCACACCTGGTAAAAGGAAGAGAGAGAGAGA
>BEXV01001287.1:27082-39599 GCA_003118195.1 Hemicentrotus pulcherrimus
GGGGGGGGGGGGTAAATATGTTGATTGTCTGGGTTTATTTTATGCACTCTGATTTGATTATTCAAGATATGTTTTAAAGTAAGATTTCAACTAAACGTGTACTTAGGGCCTACATTTCAAGTATTTATGAACTGACCTACATGTATATGCTATTGTCTTTTCTTCGGTCTACTGTTTCAGAGCACTTTAGTTCAGACTTAAGTTTTTTCCTAGTTCCACATGTTGGCTTGATTTATCCCACTACTACTACTACTTCTTTTCTTATGTTTGATAGCATGCCATGCTGGGCCTTATACTTCCTGCAGTTCATATTTAAACCCACAATGTCAATCACTATAAATGCAGGCAATTTAGCATACCGGGTACCCAGCCAGAACATTATTTCCCTCCCATGTTCTGTAAGCATAGGGGAAAAAAGGAATGAAAGAAAGAAGTAGGAGTGGTATGGAAACTGCTATTATGGGGCTTGCTTTTGTGGAGAATGGGTTGTAACGCCTGGTGCAAGATCAAAATTATGACATGAATAGTTTTCCACGTGACTGACTCCCTTACACAGTAGAGGAGGTACACGGGAGACAATGGCTGTGAAAAGACGAACAATTGGGAGGCACGGAGGCGTTAACATCGTGGAGTTTTGTTGGAACGCAGCCCTGAGGAGAGACTTGCTCGGGAAGCCGTCGCGGGACCCTTTGTGCCACTCAGCCGCGATTGATCAGTGCTCGGCTTGGAATAACATCGGCCTGTGCGAAGGCTTGTTTTCTGTTGGTTTCACCGTTTTGTTAGAAGGCGTGAAGAGAGTTTACTGGCACTGTGTATTGCTATACCTCCGATGTGGTGTTTCCCAAGCTACTCAGTCAGAGACCAATGTCCAAGGACCTCCAAGAAACTTAAAGAAAAGAACCTGTGGTTTGGATTTCTTTCTCTTCAGAATGAATGGCATTCTGGAAGAAAAAGAGAGAAAACAAGGTTACTCGCAGGATGTGATGGAGATGAAATAACAATAATATTCCAATGAAAGTTATAGCAATTCAAATTTTTGTTGACATAAGTTGTTCCAGGTTTGTCTTGGCTTTACAGGAAATGAAATTGTGTATGCAGTTTGTTATTGATGGAGTTTGGAAAGAACATCCAGGCCTATGTGTTTGCTGCTCTAACAGGGTTAGACGAGACTGCACTGAATCTTCAGGATATTTCTATCACAATAAGCTGATACTTTCTTTTGAAATTACATTGGGATACTCAGCTTTATTGTGAGGGTTTATGACATTAACAAAAAATTATAGAACTTTTATTAGATATCAATATCAGTACAATTCTTCGGTTTTTAAAAAAAAACTGCAACCAATTGTTCACTAAAAATGTCTTTTTTTTCTCTATCTTTCTCTCTATCTATCCATCTATCTTCACTCAGTTGGATGACAAACTAACTGACCCTTCTTTGGCTCTATATATTTTGAAAGTGTGAGACAAGAATGACATTTCATACATTTGGTGTACTCTGCATCAACGAAATAAGTCACACAATTTAGATATGATGATGATACACATACCTAACATTTTGAGACTTAAAATCACATAATCAAGAACAAAATAAGAGGATTTAAAATCATCATGTGTATTAAAGATTGTGTGTAATGCAGTACTTTGAGGTATATTTTCATGCCAATTTTTAGGTCATAAAGCTTGATTGATTGCAAGATTATTATTCAGTTCATAGTAAAGTCAAAAGAAGACCAAGGGGCATAACTAGAAAAGGAATGTCCACATTCATATAGTCATTGCTTTAGAAATTTGAACTCATACAGATTACTCAATCAATTTATCAGAGACATCGCATTGAGCCGAACTAACATGGCTTCAGTCATTGAATTATAACCTAATCAAGGTATGAGTTAATCTCTTTATAATGTATTTGGATTAATGTCTGTATATCATTATAAGCCATGTTGGGTTTACTTGTACTTTTAATCCTCTTTATTCCACAAGATAATGTATATCGTGACTGAATGTTCCCTGCTAACCTTCAATTTTCTGCAGAGAACATTCCTGTATCTGTCTGTCTGTATTGAATGCTAGGTCTTCTTTTATACAGAGAAGACAATTGGAATTCCGCATTGTTAGATGAAGAAATGAAGTTAGGTTGCCAAATGAAATAAGGGAGAGAATAGTGATCGTGCCAAAATGGACAGGAGTAAGAAGAAGAAGAAGAAGAAAAAAAAAANTCATGAGTTATTTTGCTTCTTTCATCTATCAGAGAGTTAAAATCTGTGTACCGGTATATAGGGTTAAATGCTTCATAAATGTATTTCTAGTTCAAATAGAATAAGAATATGCATCATAAAATGGGGATGAATAGGAACAAAGTCTGTAAAAGAATTTTTTACCATAATTTACTCCAAGGTACAGTATAATAGAGACTCTTTCATATCTTTTATTTATCATACAAGGAGACAGTAGATAACTAGACCTGTATCACTCGTGGGAAAGAAAGTTTGATAAAGCACTTTCCTAATTTTTGTTACTTTACACATACGTTCCTGACACCTTGTTTTATGGCATGTAGGCATTTGAAAAGACGTAGGATGGATGACACATTAGCAGAGTGCACTTTAGCTGTATAACGCTCTAAAAACTGAAAATGTAGGAAAAAAATTAGGCCAATTATGAAATAGCCCCTGTAGAAGAATTTTTAAATGAAAGTCTATAGAAAATAGAAAGAGAGCTATAAATGTGAAAAGAAATGAATTTTTGTTCATGTGGGGGAAGGGGCACATCGGAGTTATACATTGCATGGTTTACCATAAGGGCCATGTGGAACATGAAGAACATTCCCTTATAGTTACAGCTACCCTGGTACACATTAATATATTAATCTTATTTCACCTTCAACAGCGGACATAATCAATACAATAGTTGATTCAGTACCTTGTACCCTCTCCCCTGCTATTGTGCAGGTTAGAGTCCCAAGCCTCAGCTCACCACTAATAAATCAAATGTATTGCTTACCACCAATTTGTCAGTAGAGGGTTCTACTTTTCAATAGGGGGAAGTGGGGAGAGGATTGCAAGGAGAAAAAAAAAAACGAAAGGAAAGAAAGAAAGTCTAGGTCCATTAAGGCATCCCAATTGTTCACCTTCCCCCCTGGTTCAATATATAACCCCCTTATGAAAGGACTAGGGGTGCTTTTGTGTACCCCTCTGACCAGACTCCCTATTGTCCGAGGGGGCTTGTCAATATTCAATAATGAGGAGGCACTCTATGCAGTGTTGAAGGTCCCTAGACCAATCTACTCCATTCTTTTCTCTTTTTTTCCTTCCACTTCGTCCACTACTTCAATGTCCATTCCATCTTTTCCTTTGGAAGCCTGCAAGCAAGGAAGCCCACTTCAGGTTTTCATAGAGGGATTGACTCCTACCCGGAGTGAGTGTGTTGCATCGTCAAGGTTTGCATTCACAGTCCGGGGTTATGGACAGTGGAGGGGATTGCGTAACACACCTTCAACAATAAAGCCCCATGTTGTTTTAGCGTGCAACTTTCCATTAAGCATCCATTAGTACCCAAACTCCAATGTGTACTTATCTCTCAGAGGCGACCAAGCTGTTATGTTTTCTCATCATCCTTCTCTCTCTCCCTCACTCCTGCTTCTTTAATCTTGTATAGTCCTTTAAGGAAGGCCATTCCATTCTTCTAAGAATGCTTTGTGCTGTCTGGTCAGTTCGATGATTGTCTCTCCGCCCAAACTTCTTTCATTTGTTGCGGGATTCGTCATGCCAGCTTGTTTTCCCCGTTGCCCTTTTAAGCTGGTCTGAGTTGGGACTCATTATTGTCCATACGCCTGGCTGCACTCATCAAACGTCCTCTCCTGTCATCCGACTCATCAATGGAGAGATAGGATGAGACGTAGAAGGAAGGAGAGAGAGAATTGGTGTGTGAAGATGTCTTCATTAGATAGAGAGACAAAGACAGACAGAGAGGGAGAGAGAGGGAGAGAGAAATTGTTTTGCTAAAATGAATTGATAAGACAGGGAGACAGTACAGGAAAGAGAGAGAGGATTTATTTTTTGAAGATGACTTCATTAGATAGAGAGACAGAAAGAGAGGGAGAGACAGACAGACAGACAGGGAGAGAGAGGGAGAGAGAGAGAGAAAAAAATTGTTTTGCTAAAATGAATTGATAAGACAGAGACAGCACGAGAGAGAGAAAGAGAATTTTTTTTTAGATGACTTCATTGGACCATAGAGGGAGAGAGAGGGGAAAAAATAATTACAAAAGTCATGAAGATGATGTTATTGCTTCATATTAGACAGAGAGATAGAAAGAGAGGTAGAGAACAAGGCGTGGGGGAGAGAGAGAGAGGGTGAGAGAGAATTTTGTCATGTGAAGATGATTTCATGAGAATGAGAGAGAGAGAAAGAGAAAGAGAGAGAGAGAGATTGTTATGTGAAGAAGCCTTCATTAGACAGCTTCCTCTAAATGGAGCCCTCCTATTTGTCAAACTGGTTAGATAAAGTGTATCTTTCATTATTCAGACGGCAAATAATTAGTCCCCCATTTGGTCTTCACTGATACATTGGTTCTCTCTAAGCAGGAAATATATTAGCTCCTGTCAGAGAAATGGCATAGACACCACTGCAATAGGTTGGACTATTTGAATTACAATCATCATGGACGTTACCGATTTTGACATTTATATTGCCCAGTTTTACCTTTCTGACAAAGCATATTTGCTACTCTGTGTGATATATACATATATGCTACTTTTTAGGTTTCCCCAGAATGTGACGTATGAGTTAGGAGAATACAACAATATTTTAAGCAGAAATATAAGCTTGTGATCTTTTTTTCTCATTTGGATAGACCTGAAGTATGTTTTCCCAAATATCATTAAAAGTTCTGCAAGATTTAATCAAATTTTTAAAAGAGTAAGGGGCCCAAGATAGATCCTTGTGGTACACCAGCTGTCCACTTTTAGTGGATGCTGATAGATATGTTTTTATTAATAAACCATATTAAAACAAGTCCATCAAATCCAAACTACCGGTATTCATATCTTTGAAAGGTGAATTATGATACATAATGTACAATGCATCATAGAGCATCATAGCAACTTCTATGATGTTAACAACTTAACAGACCAATTATATCAGCTTTTCATTGCAAAAAATGTGCACACTGCATTTTTTCCCAGATTAAATGGAGATTATCACCTTCTCTGTAAATGATGAAGGGCTACATGTACATGTATGTTTTACAATCAACAGCATTGTTTTATTTCGTCTGTCGGCTACCCGCAATAAGGCTGTTACTGCCATTTGAAATACTAGCGCTAATGGCCTTCTTGCGGATAGCTGATCATTCGCTGTATATATGAATGTTGTGTAGTTCACATTCCATGAAACTGAATTGCTATGTAAAATGTATCAGAAAGGATTTTGCTTCGGTGTACATGTAAGCAATATGGAAGAGTGAGCATTCTAGCATTAGGTATCAACATTATCTAACATGATTGTTTGGATTCTTGGGGGATTTTAAGAACCTTTTGACCTCCAATTTAACAAAAATGTTTTCATCTCTGAAATCACTGTTGTTATTATTGCAATTGTAAGGGTTTTTTTTTAAATCTAAGAATTACCAATTACGTTTAGCAAACAGATCATTGAATGTATCAATTTGGCAAGATGACAAGATTTGACAATTTGTTTACTCATCAGTTGCACAATAATTTATTGCTTGCCAAATTTCTTTGGTAATTTGCCTGCAGCTGTTATAATTTTTTTTGTTTTTTGTTGTAACTCTCTTGAAGACACGGAAACCACACACCACATAATACTAGACTTAGCTAGCTCCCTTGTACCCCTTTCCTTTCCCCTTTATATTACAATAATACAGTGTTGAACTTGGATGATATGAGGGTAAGAACTCACATTGCCCTAAAGTTAAGTCTGTGTTTAAAATAAAAGACAGTGAAATAAAGAAAAGCAAAAAAGAATACAGCTTCCACCAGGTTACATGTGTCCCTCTTTCAGGTGAGTTTCAAACATTACTTCAATCATAGTTGTTCCATTCATGTATTTTGATAAATCTGCATCTGTCATTTTCTTTGAAACATGAAGGGGGTAGAGGGGTAGGGTGCGGCTTCCTCCATCTGGCAGCCATGCCAAGGAAAAGAGGCAAACCTTTCCCTACAAATAGTACAAGATGAAGAGTTGCTTTGATCGGAGAGATCTCCTTGCTTTGATGGACCAGTGACATGTGGAGGATCTCTCTCCTCGCTTTCAGACTACCGTGAAAAATTGTATTGCTATACAATAATCTGAATGTTTCGTATAAACTTTGTATAAGTATAACAAACGGATGTTAGAACATTGTTTTGAACAAGAACTCAATAAATGATCAGGGTCCAATTCAACTCAGAACATAGTATCAGACGAATATCGTATAATTGTGCTGTCATGTCAATGGACCTCTTTTTAAAAAATAGTTTCTTTAGATGATATTTTTTAGGACTGTAGATGTTATCTATTCTGTATGCACCTTTTACCCTATATTATTCTTTATACAACGTTTCTTGAAACATGTTTCATAAAACATTTCCTCTAGTCTAAACAGGCTATCTTCCATCTCTCTCTCTCTCTCTCTGTGTTGGTGTTCTGGTCCTGCCTAATCCCCATAATGGGATCCAGACCTAATCCCAGGGATTGCCAGACTTCAGGTAGCTAGAACCTGTGACCTCACTGTCAAGGTTGTACTGAGTTCATTACTTCTCTATTTCCTCTCTCTCTCTCTCTCTCTCTCTCTCCTGCCTGGCCTGGGTTAGTCTACCTGTGAGAAACCCTGATGCATGGAAAACTTCTACTCAAGTACTTGATAATGAGTTTAAAGGGCTGGATTGTAAGACTACATGTATAGTGGTCTGTGAATGCTGTGGTTCTGTACAAAGTCACATTGACCATCACATTAAACAACAAATTGCTTTTGAAATATTGCGCAATTTCCTTGTTTATGAACAGTTTCCTTCATGTGACCTCTTCTTAAAAGACATTGTAAGTTCTGACCTCAAGGGTGACCTGACATTTGCTCTGGTGACATTCGCTCCAGATTTTACCTCATCACAGACGTAGGGTTAGGGTTAGGATTGCATTTGGCTTATACATTTAGCTTGACTTTAGGGTTAGTGTAACCTTTGTCATGTTGCAGGGTCTGGCAAGGTGGCCTTTTGCCAAGCTTACTTTTCAAACTTGTTTACAAGATCCAGGATTTTGTAAGAGGGGCACATGCAATTAAGGGGCACAGTTCCAAAGAATCTCTCTGGTGCCTTTTGATTGACAAATCTACATCCCCACACCCTATGAGCTTCCCCTGTGGAAGGCTTATCATGTAGAAAAAAAATCCCTTTTAGAATCCCGCCACAGCACTTCAGTAGCCAGCCAGCATGTCGAAAAAGAAAACCGCAACTGTATTTGTGGAAGATATCCTCCAAGACCGATGCATTATTCCATCAAGAGGTTTGTTTGTGTGTGTACGAGTTCAATGTCTCCCTGCTTGCTCTGGCAATCAAACAACATTTCAAGTCTCGAGAGACAAGACCTGGGCTTAACCGTGCCCCAGATACGGTCCTGATTGACAAATATTTGTTGCATCCTAAATCTGGCCCAACTTGGCCTATATATACCACCACATCTCACACTGTATGTGTACCTCCTCTCCCATCCCATAGTCTTGACTTTCAGACAAAATTAGTTTTTATCTTTATCAAAAGAAAGAGTATCAGGCCATTTATGAGAACAGAGACTAAATCCTGAAACTTCTTGCAACGTGACACATATTCAATTTGTACTTGTGAATTAGGCCCACGAACTGCAAAAATGCAGCGCTGTACTGCTGGGGCCGTTCTAATGCGAACACTTCTTGGCATGACAATTTCATGACTGTGAAATTCACTCAATCATGACCATTTAGTACTTTCAAACGTTTCTGGTTCTACAATATTTGTCATAAATGCAGACTTCACAAAACACACTGTCATTGAGAGAGTGGATGAATTAATACCCCAAGTCTGGGAGCCAGGCTACTGGTTTCTTCCATCTGTCCGTTAAAACTGGGTCAGCATGGGTACTCAACATCTCAAACTTGAGAGGTAGATCCAGGTATGATGCTTTTCTTCTCCTTGAAGTAGGAATGGGACACACCCCCTGTTTGAAGTAGATTTATATTTTTGTGCAAATGTTTAATATAATTTGGAAATGAGGATTATGGTAGGGGATGGGAATGGGGTTAGTAGGCTTAATATTGGGTCGGAATTAGAATGGATCTGTGGGAAGATATGTTTTGGATAATGACAGAGAGATAGAAGAGAGAGATAGAATTAAGAGACAATGAGGAACAAGGCAATGTGCAATGTCTTGGGAGAAAGTAAGATAGTAAGAAAGCAAGATGGAGTGAAATTCATCATTTATAGAAGAAAGGAGTATTTTTCCATCTTTCTTTTAAAACTAGATCTGGCGCTGCTCAGTGGCTGCCGGGCTCACGATCAATTGGGCAAAAAGAATTTCTGTTTCGGTTTAATAAAATTTGGAGTGGACTATTAGGCTGTTGTTAATATTATTATTATTATTATTATTATTGTGGTGTTCACAGATCAACATCTCAAACTTGAGAAGTAGATCTGTGATGATTCTTTTCTTCTTCTTGAAGTAGGCACAAATCGAGCATACCTCCTCATTTGAAGTATATTCATATTTTTCAAAACAAATGTGGAATATGATTTGGGATTTGAGGATCATGAAGGGGTTATTAGTGGATGGAGTTGGTAGGCCTAATATTGGGTCTGAATTAGAATGGATCTGTGCAATGAGATGGTGGGGTAATGAAAGAAAGAAAAACCATTTTGAGTCTGAAGAGAATTTAGAAAGGAATGAAACATAGCAGCAGGAAAAGTGTGAGATTTAAATAGGTGCCAGTGGTGGGTAATTCAAAGCAGAATTTGTAATGACTAAGGATGAATGGGTAAAAACTGAAGAGAAATAGAATTTATAGCAAAGAGAGTGTAATTGAAAACATTTCCCACCATCACATATTCAATTAATAAGGGATGCAAGCAAACTTATGGTGATACACATAATTTGATCAATATTTTGAAATGCTTATCAAATCATATCAAAAGGTTTGTACCTTCTTGGGCCCTGTTTCATAAAACTTCATATTAATAACAAATGCGTTAATTCTATAACATATTTGCTCTCAGCCAATCAAATGCCAAGATTTTAGTAGCTTATAACAGTAAATGGTAACTTGTTATGGACAACATATTTGGTGAAACAGGGTCCAGATGGATGGAGGGAGGGATGGTGTGTTAGATAGAATTAGATCAATGATAATGACAGAACGACCCTGAATCTAGATCTGTTTCTCATTGATAGACTGCACCCCCAAATCAGTCTGGCGTGTCACTCGGGTTATCGCAGGACTTGATTGGCTGCGACAGATGGAGGTGGCCCGTCAGCAGGCATGTCAGCATCATTCATAGAATCCATCCTGAATTTTACTTGAATTGTCCAGTTGATGATGCAAGGAACTTACTCAATCCATCTCGTTGTGGCCTCGGGAATGCAGGCGTGACTAATAATGAGCGATGATTATGAAATAGAACATGAAGTTTAGTAACAGAAGGTTCTTAATGGGATACCCAAAGAGGATAATGATGGCAAAGAGGCACATGAGGATGTTTTGATACTTAAGGACCTTTCAAAGATGAAGAGTGACTTTCTGATGCTCACTCAATCTCTTTTATAGTGCGGTTTTGGGAATGCTTGATTGTCTAATAAGTGATGATTATGAGACAGAACATGAACTTTGGTAGCACAAGGGTTTTAAGACCTGTAACGGCACTTTGATAATTAATGATATGAAATGGGATATGAACTTAATATATTTGATTTGATTTGATTTATTTATTTCTGTTTAATTTTCTTTTTCTTTTGCATTTTTACAAATATATAAGGAACAAAATATTGCAAATTTTACACATTTCAAAAGAATATAATGTCGAATGAAGTAAGGCTGGCTGTAACTAATCGAAAACATCAAACAGGAGGGTTGGTAACAGAATTTTCTTTCTATGAATAGAGACCTCGTAATTACTGAAATAAGGGGCATTTTGAAGGCAAGAAGTCACCTTCATGCATCCCCAGATACTTGTACAATCCCTCTTGTTTGGCCATGGCTTTGGGGAATTCATGAGTGACCTTTGAGCTACGAGTGTAGGATGGACTAATGTGTTATAGATTAGTTATGTCATTAATATTGTTGGTTTGAAAGTTCTTATTTCACATCCAAAGGTAAAAATTACCTGTAACACTTTTAATGTCTATGGTTCAGACATCTTCCTCAGGGGCGAATTGGCAGACTGAAGTAAGCTGCCAATTTTTTGATCACCAGTAGTTGCTGTTTTGGCGATTTACTGCGTCGTATATATCAGACAGCTGATGTTCATTACTATAATTATTTCATAATCGTTATTGTTATTAAATCATGAAATGCTTGTTTCTGTTTGTGTTATAGATGGTGCTTGAATCTACTACAGCAGGCAGGAGAAAGCATATGGGTACTATGCTGAATGCTTGTCCTTCAACACTGGTAAGAAAACAAAATCTTATTTTGATATCAAATCATCTGAACTTTGGAGCCAGAAGGGTGTTAAATTCATAGTTTATTAACAACTAAAGACCAATTACCTGTAGGTATTATTCCCTGCTCCTCCAACACAGAGTTGAAGCTCATCTTGCACCGAGCAGATGATAATAGACCCGTTTACTCAAATGTTATGCATACTTTTTAAAGAAAGATTGCTCTTGACAACCTGGAACCTTGCCCAAGGCTTGAGAAAATTTGACAAATAATTTCTTATTTAGTTGAATATTTGAAGTGGTAAAGGGATGATAGTGGAAACAGAGAATATGTGCTGTATTTCAGCAATACCTTTTCATTGACTGAATAATTTAGTATAGGGAAATATGAGAGACTAAATATTTGAGATGATCAAGAGAGAGGATAGTGGAAACAGAGACACCATGTTCTATATTCCAGCACCACCTTTTCAGTTTTCATTGATTGAGTAATTGAGTATGGGGAAATTTGAGAGACTAAATGTTTGAGATGATCAAGAGAGAAAAGTGGAAACGGACCCAATGCTTGGCTTTCACGCACCTCCTCGTGTTTCAGAAGATGATGATGATCGGCTAGAATGAAATGTGCCCAAATTAGAGTATTATCGCTTGAACACCTGAGATAACCCCCTTCACTCAATTCTCGATCAGGTGTAAGAGATCCGTCCCAAGTCTCCCTGTATTCTACCCTGTCGCTAACTTCACTTCTGTCCCCTGTCTGTTCCCACTAGACTGCTGTCTTTTCTTTCCCCTTCTCTCTCTCTCTATTCTTCTTTACAATTCGATGTCATTTGTCAAATTCTTTTTCGATTAATGTTTCCCCTATCATTGCGTTCTTTATTGACTTTACTTTGAATGTCTATTCATGATTCAATGTCACTAAAGAATAGGCTTTGTTATCCTTGGTTTTGTTATGTTCGTTCAGAGTGATGTCCCTTTTATCTTCTCCCCTTCATCTCGCAAGTCTCACTATTGTAATGTAAACTATGTTCTTGAGTTCATCACCATCTTCCCCCCCTCCTCTCTCTCTTTCTCTTTCTCTCTTCCCTTCTCATTCTCATTATTTATCTCTTGCTCTCCTTCTCTCCCTGTACTCTCACTATCTCTACTTTACTCTCTCTCTCTCTCCTCTCCCTCCCCTCCATCTCTCTTTCCCCCATTCTCTTGTCCATTTTCTCTCTATGTTCCCCCTCCTCTCAGTCTCTCCCCTTCTTTCTCTTTCATTTTCACTCACTCTCCATCTCTCCCTCCTATTTCCCCTTCTCATCTGTCCTCTTTTCACTTCTCTCCCCCTCTTCTCCCATCTCTTCCACCGCTTCCACCGCTTTTCTCTTCTCCTCTCCCCTCTCTCTCCTCCTAATCACATCAGTCTACAGCAATTATCCTATCCCAGGTATTGTCTTTCAGCCCAATCCAGTCTGATCCTAAGCTTAGTTCATTCATGAGTTCCTGACATAAGACCCACCAGCACAAAGACCCAAGACCATGCCTCAGCACAGCAGTGGTAGTAGAGCAGAACAGAAATGGAAGGCTCTGGAAAGGATTATGTTGATGGGGAATATCTGGGGATTAGAAAAATGACAGTAAGATTAAATAAGAATATAACTGTCCCACTCCAGGAGTCAGGCCATTGGTGGAGCCCCCTCTTTCAGCAACTGCAGAAGTTGGAGCCCATGTTCAAGCATTGACCTACCACAGTATGATTCAAGCAACTGCAGAAGTAGAGCAAAACCAAGTCAGGATAATATTATAGGAAATATCAGGGGATTCAAAAATGACAATTAGATTTTAGGAATATAACAGTCCCATTTCGAAGCCATATTTAGAGAGGGGAGGGGGGGGGGGGGGGGGG
>BEXV01001287.1:67533-79054 GCA_003118195.1 Hemicentrotus pulcherrimus
ATCAAATATATGAATTAGTAGGCGGTTTCCCGGCAAATTCTTTATCATCATGTATTAGTCAAAACATATTCTTTCACATGATTGGTAATGAGAGCTTCCATTTAATTTCTTGAAATTGGGGCATTTCCAATACTGGTCTTTACCTTTAATAAAGTCAAATGTCACATAAACTCAAGGAAAAGGTAGTAATACAAATAGATGATTTAACTTATTAAAGTTAACAAATAGAAATGAGAAATTTGAACAGAAGATGGGTGAGGGACTCTCATTCTCAAAACATGAAATATCTTGCCTTTTCTTGGTTTAGAGCTGATCAGCTAGTCTTTGATCTATGTCCATCAGCAAGCCTAATCTCACCTGGCCTACAGACACCCTCTCATTCTTGATAGGACCTTCTTCACCTCTATTGGTTTGTGTTCTTGTTATGCCAAGTATTATTTGATGCTGAAGAGAGGAAGCTATATAAAAACAAACCCTTGTGATACCCAAGCTAGAAATGTGATTGACATTTATTCATATCTTTCACAGTGCTGAGAAGAAATAACATAACAGACGGAGGTTAACACTATTTACTTTACTCTATCCGAGATTGTCCCATTAATTCTGTTTATTACTCTTTTATAGAAAATGTTATCAATATTTCGCCTTTCTCTCTCTGTATTGCCCAATTGACATACTTTTGTTGTTTATTCCTCGTCATCGTCATTATCATCAACAACAACATCACGAGCCTACAGTAAGCCATCACTGCAGGAAGTTCACTCGAACAAGCTGCGATTCTTAATAGTGAGATCTATCATCTCTGTCATCTTATAATGAAGATGAGGAGAATTTTCATTCAAGAGATACGGCAAAGAGACCTCCCGGTTTTGCTTTGACAAACAGATGTAAATCTTTTTAATGAGCTGAGTGTTCGGTTGTCATTTTGTCTATTTTGTTTAGGGGGAAGAAATAGCTTTCAGGATCTTAGATATGTTATCAATCTCATTTTATTGTCCCAACAATTGATTGACAGTTTATTGAATCTATTTTCAAGTGGTACAACTTCAAAATTAAAGAAAACAAAGACACAGAGTGAATGCTCTTATGGCTCTGAACAGACTATATATGAGGTACTGCCCTTATGGCTCTTCGGAGAGGAAACCATAGACAACCGGACATTATCTCTTTTTCTCTCATCTCACTGATCTGAGGGCATTATACCGGTAGTGTCATTTCTTTTATTTTCCTAACCAACGCAAAAATCATGAATTGCTTAGATCTGAAAGACAAATATAGTTTGATGTAAACTTATGATCTAAAAGACTCATGGGTGCCATATATGCAAACCATTCTCAATCAAATGATATTAAAGAATGAAAGTGATCATGCCTTTTTTTATCAACTGCAGACATGCAGTTGAGCCTAACAAAGCTATTAGTGTATAGTTAGCGTGATAATTAGAATGTTTAGACACCGTGACGGCCATTGCTCTACATTTATACCTTCAAATTACAACTTTCACTGGAAGCCATTAAGTCAAGCGAAAATGTGGACTATATGATCCAACTGCTTGATGCATGATGATCTGGGTTAATATTCCTGGTGGATTTTGAAATATCACTAGCATTTTCCTTGGGCAAAGCAAAACAAGGCCCATTTATATGATAATTGCATTTTGACAGTGAGTTTTGTCTATTAAACCTCTTCTTGTATAAGACCAAAGCTTGTATTTACCATTGTTTTTGTAGGAGGGGGATTTGTATGCTGTTTAATAGACCTGATAGTGGTGTTTAAAAAAAGAAAGCTCTAAGCATATAACACTCTGTAGTGTAATTGACATATAAATATGTTCATGTATGATGTGATCTATCATTTTCTTTCGCAATATTTCCTGCAGGCCTTTTATCATCAAAGGTATAGTGTTAGGATTTAATATAACAGGGGATTTGGGGAGCATGCATGTGTTGTGCAACTATGTTCTTGCATTAATAATGCCATAATATTCTGCTAAACCTTGAAAAATAAACCCAAATTTTTATTTAAAGTTCTACTTTATTACATAGCTCTACAAGAAGCATTGGAAGGTTAGGAGGATATCTCTGTTGTGCTGAACTCCCAACTCCCACTATTTTTGTCCCACCATACTTTCATGCTTTCATTTTCATTTTAAAGCCTGCCCATCAATCTTCCTGGTATTTTGTAGATAAGATTTGTTCCCTTTCATTTCTCTCATTTCTCTCATCTTTTCTATTCTATTCCAAGTCTATAAAGAAAGAAATCTCATGTCATAGCCCCACCGAGACGCCAATGTAAACATCATAAAACAAACTTCTTGAACTTGTCATGTCTGTTGGTAGCAAAGACTTGGGTTCAATAGCCTGTTTAGACGAAAGAAAATCGTATTAAACTTGTATAAAGAACGTCTTATAAACAATCAATGTATAGCAAAAGGAGTGTGCAGACAAGAAAATAAAATAGATAAAAAAACGTCATATAAAAAAAATTATTGACATGACAGCTGGCCAATAATCAGTGTGCTCTCACGATGAGCCCCACCCTGTTACCCTGATTATTTCAAATCTCAAGTTTTCGTTCAAAACGATGCTCAAGCATGCGTTTCATTACATGATGTTCCATTATATGACGTTTCATTATACGTTTTACTACAATAATCACACTAGAAGGAAAGCAATAACTCATCATAGAGCTATACAATACTGGTATAGATATACGATGCATTCTTTTAATCTGAATGGGGGGGGTCGGGGGTATCCAACAGCCCTATGAAAGAAGGAATGGGGTTATCCATCTTAGACATGATTTATACACAGGCCATTAGGTCTTTGATTCTGAAAGGTTATGATTTATTTATCAGCATTACTTTGTCAAGATGGTTGATATATATGTTGGTTTTTGTGCCAATCATAGATTCTGTGGTGATGGTTTCCATTAGCTAGTCACTTTCCTTCCCACAAATTTTCCAATTGTTGATTTTTGTTTTAACCTCAGTCTATTCCAATGCACCCTGATTCATAGCTTTTCTCTTTGTTTCTTTGTCTTTTTTTGTGGACTACTGTTTATTTTAACAGGAAGAATTGTCTTATAGATGAAAATATAAACAAGTAGAGGGAGGTTTTTTGCTATTTGTTTATTTCCTTTGCATTAGGTCTTGTATTGCAATATTAGTTCAGTTTTCTGTTGAATTGCAACAGTTATTCATATGTGGCATACCTTTAACAAATCTAGTGAAAGGGTTAAATGTAAATTCATTAGTTCTGGTATTTTATTATCATGTTTGATAGAGCATAGAGCAATACTATTTTAATGTAGATATAAAGAGATGTTATTGTCCTAAAGCATCGCTTAGAAATGCTACAAAGGGTTAGATATGACTGATTTTAGCAATTTTATAAGTTATGCTTTGATTAGTTGCAGTAAATTAAGTCTCAATGTGGAAAATACTTTTTATGCAGCTACCTTTTTTCTGTCTGCCTGTCTTCCTCTCTCTCTCCCCCTCTCTCTTTTTCCTCTCTTCCTCCCATTATTTTTCTTTAAAACACAAAAAAACTAACTGATAAGGGCTTCAATTTGTGCTTGCAAATATGTCATCAGTTTCTTTCTGACAATCGTGATTGATTTCATAATATATCCCCAAAGCTGTTGAAAAATAGCAAACCAAGAATTGTCTGAATCATACATACTCCAAGAAATTGTTTGTGCTGTCACGCCAGAATTAAGATGGGTTTATGTGAGGTCGTAGAATCTTCAGGCATCCTTGGAAATGAACTTGTGGCTGACTCCGCCGTCATCGTCTCCCTCTCCTTGAACATGGCAGTCAACAGTTTCTCGTCCCCTGAGTTCCAATTATCCTCATTAAACGGAGAAATGTTTCTGGGAGCTTTGCCGATGATTGACACTCCATATACAAAGGTCGTATCTGGTGATCGAGATGCCCGTATAAGATTTCATCTTTCTTAAACTTAACAAAATATGACCGAATGTCCCCGGTTTCTAAGGCTTGGCATAACGGGAGCACAAGGTAAAAATTCCATTGTATTGTCACATAGAGCCGGTGGTGATGTGTGAAATAAGTCTTACTCCCGCTCGTGACAGATAATTCATCTTCATCTTCATCACTCCAGATTTGTCTGACCTTGAGTCATAAATAAAGATGATTTATTTTGTTTTTCAATAAATCTGCCAATTTCACTTTTTGAAATTGTACTATTTCCCTCAATACCCCTCATCCATCTGTCTGATCTTCTCTTTTATATAGTCGTGAAAATCAAATATTTTTCTCTCACGTTGTCTGGAAAAACCAAACATTCGTCTTTAATTTTGTCTTGAAAGTAAGAATGTACTATTAGAAGCTGAGGCCAATTAAATCTATGCTTGTTCTGACACTAATTGGAAAATGTGAAATAAAGATGAAAGTAGAAAACAAAGTAATACACAGTACCCTCTCCCTGTATGTTATGTTTGTTTTATGTTCCCTTTGCAACCCCCCAAACGGTATGGATAGGAGTGAGTTTGATTGTTTGGGAAATTTTAGGATCTGTATTTTTGCACGGCAGACAGGCTGAAAAAGTATAGCATCTGTGAAAAGAAACGATTAGGAGTGCAAAATTACTGTAAACACTTCCAAACAGGAAATGATCATTCTAAAACATTTGGTAATACCATTAATTTTCATACTTTATGAATATATGAAATGATATGGAGAATTTCCACACATTGAGTATTTCTGAAGGTTAATGACATTAACATTCCTTTTCTTACTGCAACTTTGCAAAAATGTAGCTTAACTTACTGAGGTTTGTTCTGAAAGTTCTAGAGGGACCCCCCCCCTTCCTCTATGTTGCTACATCTTAGGATTCTTTCATTGAAAGATTTAGGAACAAATATGATTCTTCAAAAGAAAACCGTTCAAGTTTCAATCTTTTTTTCTTCTGTATTATTTTCATTCAAAAATAAGAACAATTCTCTTTTCCTCTGTTGAAACATCCCAGACCTCACACTCCCTCGGTGTATTAATAAACTCAGATACATTTAGGTTGATTTCTCACTTCATTGTGGGTTTAGCGGTTGATTAAATCATATTGAACTTGCTCTATTCCTGCTGTGTATATTGATGTCTTATACATCTGTGATACACATTTCCCTTTTTCCTTGGACCACAATGGACCACATGTGACTACTAATGGCCATGTGGTTGACTGTACGAGAGCATGGAGTCAGGGTCCAGGACCGCGGGGAAGCTAGACCACGGTTTCCTCTCAGATGGGCAGAAAATAATTACTAGACACAATCACAGAGACTTTCAGAAAATCAACTTTTCTCTTTAATATCTGGGTATACTCCTGTCTGTATAGGCCTCGATTAAGGAGTACCAAGTTCTTATACATGTACATGTATAACAAACTCTCTTTCTTCATATGTTGTATTCAACAGTCATATCCTTCAATAAACTATTGTTTTATATTTATTCATCGCAATTGGACTTACAAGCGCTACATTTTTTAAAGAGTGTTACATTATCTTAAAATCAAAATTAATCACTTATTTCCTTCTTTTTCTTTCTTGTTTTTTATCCAGATATCTGGCAGCAGGACACAGAATGGCCAGGCCATTGGTGCTGCCCAAATGCTATCTCAGGACATTGCCGTGTAGCTTGTTCACAGGTAAGCTTATGATAATGATACAAATAATAATGATATACATTTACCAAGCGCAGACACTGTGCAATATATCCTACTGCACTGCTAGAGCTCCTGATGTGGTGTAAACTACAACACATAGTCACATGAATTCAAAAGACGTGCTTTTAGCTTCTATTGAAAAGTACTTTTGATAATCCACTCAAGGACAATCGTATAGCCTATTATAGTACAGTCAAACCTGTCTATAGCGACCGCCCAAGGGAAACACAAAAACTGGCCTTTGTAGACAGGTTTGACTGTACTATAATAGGCTATTAAAATTCCTTTAGTACATGATTCAATGAGAAAACATTTTCAAGGGAAACAACAAATGTGGCCTTTGTAGACAGGTCACTGAAGCAGGTTTGACTGTATTGTATAGCTGACTCCCCATTGTTCTCCTGGGTATAGAGAGGCAAATGCAGATGAAATTTTCCCACCATACATCAGCACCATCGAAAGGGTTTAAACCAGGAGCAATGATGGATCCATTATTTTAGTGCCATACTTATATCCATCAAGTTAGTGCTTTGAAATTGTAGGGGATAATGTACAAGAGAGGTGGCAAATGATTGGTTGCTTAATTTCCCAGTCACTTTTTTTTTATGCCAACCTAACCAAAATCTACAACCATAGTCTGCAACACACTTATGTTCATACTTTTTTTTTTTGAGGGGGGGGGGGGGGGGGGGAAGGATGTCTCCTNTTTCAAGTAAGATATCTGTCCTCATCCAACATATGTTTTTTTCAAAACAAGTCAGTCTATACCATGAAATGTTTTTAACAAAATTCAACACAGCTGTAGTTCAAACTTAGAATCCCAAGATTTTCATGGATGTAAATCATTGGTCATAAATACATCAAGAATACTATTTACTGTATTCCACATCATCTATTCCTTATACTTCCCAAGTTTCCAACTCTTCTCCCTGTATGTAAATCACAAATTTATCACCCAGGCTAGAAATAGGTACATTTGCTTTTTCTCTTTGAAAAACCAAAGCTATGTTTACATGGAACTGTCTTAGTTTTTAACTTTAAGCTTGTGAAACCTCAAAGTTATAAACAACAATCCACTAACAGAGAGAAAGGTTCACACTGGACCGAAACAAATTGTATTCAAAGTTTTAAACTACAAGCCAGAAAAAGCATTTATTTTAACGACAAGCTGGCGTAACCTCGAAGTAAACTATGGCGCACTACACTTAATTTTGAGTGAGGATCTCCTTCCCATTACTCGTACTTATTGCGCTAAATATAAGATCACTTATACTTTGTAACTTTAAGAAAACTTAAAGTTTTATAACTACGAGTGCGTCCCCATGGTCCCTAACTACAACCTAAACATTAAGTTAACGGAACATTGGTCGTGTGAACCTAACTCGAGAGATGTTTTTCATCAAAGATTTATGTAGATGGTCAGAAATCGGATCGCTCTCTATTGTGTTCTTGAACCCAGCCATCGGGTTCAAACTTGGGAGATTTGAAGAAAATGACATTCCCCAAACGGCACTTGATTAGAAACATCTGTGTTGGGTTTGTGTGCTGTCATAAATTTGTTGACAATTTTCAGGTTTTATATATATATATATATATGTATATCTACATCTTGGAAGTAATCTGTGTTTGAACAGTGTTTCCTCTCATTTACACTAAACAAGAAGAATTGGAACCAGAGAAAAGTGGACTGAATTCACTATTTGTTTTTTGTGACTGGAGCTGAAACTGTTCATAACATTTATTGTGAAAGCAGAAACTTCAACGTGTATGAAATGCTGACAAATTTTACGAGTGTTTAAGATTCACGAAAGTTACTTGCCAAAAATTAACTTAATCACAATTGACACAAGACCAATAATTTGCAATGTGTGATGTTTCTTGCTGTGAGAACTGCTATTCTTAAGTAATCACCAAACTTTGTGGTTTGACAGCATGTCTTTGTAAGGTTTTTAGCAATGATGGAAAACAGAATTATATAGATTACTGGGTAAGCTAAATATACTATGAATGTTAAATACTACAAATATATGAAATCTTCACAACAATTTTGGGAGAAGATATATTATAACTGTGTAATAAGCATAGAAAAATAAGAAAATCCAGCTCAAGTACGTCTTTCCGACCATGTGCCAACTAATAGAATATGTTGGTTTGTTTTCATTTTGCTGATCCAGAACACTAAACACGGCATGATTAGCAATCAATTTAGGCTAGTTTTTTCTCAAGAATTGAGATAAGTTTTAAAATATTGTTCTTCATCAAGACAAATCACTGCCTGCAGAGGGTTGAAAAATGATCAATGAGAGTTTGAAAAACAACTGATCACCCCGCTGGAAGTTTTCTCACCATCTACCTAGAGACAGTTAACCTTCCACAATCGTTCGATTGCGCTTTGGTTTGGCGTGCCCGTGGCGCAAGCAAAAGACATCGCCCTGTTTCCTCTCCTCCGTCTTTGTCATCTGCAAATCCTCTGCATCTTCTTCCCGTCAGGCTCAAGTAGGAGGTGGAGGCCTCCTTCAATCCTGGTCTCTTTCCTCCAATCTTTCTCTCTCATCCAAGCTGCCGTCTCTTTCCTGCGTTCCATTCTCTCCCATCGGGAGCCTAATTGAATGTGACGCGTTGCTCAAGATAGTCGGCTCAATTAGTCAATTAAAGTCGCAGGTGTTTCGGCGGAGATGCCCATGTTCTGCCACTAATGTGAATTGAGCATGAGTGGAAGAGACGAAGAACTTAAAAGGTAGAACTTTAGAGCGCTCCTGGAGCATTATCTGAACAAGCACAAAAAACACTGTCTGTTGTGGCAAGGTAAATCGTTGCTTTAGTTTCATTACAATTGATAAGGACAAAAGTAAACTAAGAAGTTTGGAGTGCCAACAGCTAGCATGTGTGTGCCATGAAAGATATCCAACTTTAATCCATCCATTTTCTTGATATTGTATTGAATGTTACTCAATCATCCAGTACATTATTTCAATGTCATATAGCAGAAAGCTTGAGGAGTTTGATACACCTGTAGTGCAAAGGATAAATTAGGTTTCTCCGTGCTAGGATTGAAATTGGAATGTCTGCTTCTGAACTTTTTCTCTTCCTTTGCATAGATTAAATACATGCAAATTAAAGTGCATTTAATTAATTAGAGACCATATGTAATTATTCCCATCACAGTTTAGCTTCGAATCGTATTTTACACTGATCTTCAAACTTGTAAGTTTTAAAGTTATATCCAGAGGTGAAAAAGATAAAATAGCTAGAGATATTAGAGCCAGACAGACAAAAATGTCATATGTGTAGAAATAAATATGGAGAGTATACAGACAGACAGAAAGACAGGTAGCTGGACAGACAGATACAGAGATTAATGTTTTGACATTGATGAAGTAGGAAATGTACATGCTGATCTCTCTGTGTACTTTTCCATCTCTGATTACATTGGTTTTCTGCCAGACGAATGGATCATCATTATCTTCATCATGGTGAATCTCAGATCAGCTCTCTGTCTCTCTCTCTCTCTATTTCTTTCTCTCTTTCTCTTTCTCTTTCTCTTTCTCTCTCTCTCTTTCTCTCTCTCTTTCTCTTTCTCTTTCTCTCTCTATCTCTTTCTCTCTCTATTTTTCTCTCCCCTCTCTCTCGCTATCTCTTTCTCTCCTCTCCTCTCTCTCAGCTCTCTCCTCTCCCCCTCTCTCTCTTTCTCTATTTCTCCTCGCCCCCTTTCCTCCCACTCTATTTCATTGTCCACCTATCTATCTATTTTATCTCTTTCTATTTAACCAGAGCACCTTTTCAAAAAGCATTTTGGAGCTCTTTATTAGCTGTAGATGCTCATGGTTTTCAAGGCTTAGCATATAAAAATTCATTGTTCATTCCTGAATGTTAATATGACATGAAGTTCTGCTCATGTCTAAGTATGTACTAAGTATGTAGTTCAAGTCTTTGAAAACTAATTCACCTGTCAATATTCATCCCAACGTGTTTGTGGAAACAACATCTTATTAAATGAACAGGTTAACGAAGCAATGGGAATGTGTTCATCAGACTTTGGTTAACACAATCAAGTCCATTCAAATTTTAAAGGTAATGTCTGTAAAATTATATGAAAGTTGTCTATCCTCTCATTTGCTTAGCACCAGAAGGGCATTAACTCACATCATTTTATATTGAGTTAAAAACCTTTCTGGCTGTCATCAGATGCTCTCTCTCTCTATCTCTCTTTTTCTCTCTCTCTCTCTCTCAGCCTGTCTGTTTCTTACCCCCACCCCTTCTCCTCCGGCACAATCCATTATCTCTTCTTCAAAGCAAGGTAGGAGCGAAATGGAAGAAAGATTGAATAGCGGGACATGGGGTGAAGAAAAAAAAAATCATCACAAAAACATCAAATCACAACACAAACGGACCGCGGCGCCCGCATCTCTACCTCTCATCCATCCTAGCCAATGTACTTTTTCTCCTCCGTCACGAATAACATCTCGGAGGGAAGACCACGACGCCTCGGGATCCAAAAATAAGACCCGTTCTACCACTCTTCCCACCTTTTGATTGTTCCTTTGAAGAAGAAAAAAGAGGGAAAATATGTCATGATTTTTATCCTTCATATATGTTCATGTTTTCATGTAGAATGTTGTTCTTTGCGCTCCTTCCCTCCCCTCCCTCAATCTCCCTCTCTCTCTCTCTGTTAATTCGCTTTACTTAAACCTCTGTTCGCTCCCTATCAAAATATTTCTTGAACAAGCCGAGAAAAATTAGGCGGGTTTTCTTTTGCCATGGGGCGACATGTACTTTGGACTGCCATGTTTTTGATTGTGTTGTGTTTTCATTTTTCCGTGCTTAAGAGAAAGTAGAGGAATTGGTCGATGTGGGTGGAGTAAATTTGTGAGAACTGGAGGCGTTTGTTTCTCTGTGATGCTCGAATCACGGTTTAAAATGTTCTGTGAAGGGTTTGATATTTTCTTTTCAAGTCTCGCCCCATGTTTTGTTATAGAAGAGCAAGCTAGATCGAGCCTCAGAGAGTATCTGTAATTGGTCATTCACTTTTTGTTTCAAGACTGGTAAATAGGGCTGTGTCATTTCTTTGTTAAAATGTGTATATATTTGTTAGATTGCAAAGTGTTTTCGACATGCTATTAGAACTTGTGTAATATTTAAGTTTGACTGATATACTTGTACTCAAAGCGCCCAACTATACAAATCTAGCAATTGATCGTATTCAATTAATTGTATTAATAATCCAATGTATCCGTAGGAAAACTATTGCAAACATCCCACATTTAAAGATTCATTTATCTTGCATGTTTGAATGAATTTGAAAAAGTAATTGGATTTGAGGGACAAAAATTAATGAAAAAAACAAAATGATATATTATTTATATTATCAAGGGCACGTATCAAGCATGTGCATGAATTTTAAAGAATTGATAATAAAACTGTAAAATGATAACAAAGTCTCTTAGAAAGATCTTTACACCTATTTTTCAGAATATTCTCAGAACAGCAGAAAAAACAAAAGAAAACTGCAAATTGCCTTTTAACATGAAGATCTTTACACCTCTGGGACTTATACTTTCTCTGAATTTTTTCATGGAACAGCCTTCCCATGACAGTTACATGCTAGAGAAGCGTTAAAGAAGCTCTAGATGCGTCTCCGTGATGTGCCTCTGTGATGTGCCTCACCGCAATATTATGACAAGCCATGTACACCTGTGCAAGCACAGACAGACTGACATGCTCTTATCCAAACTACACTGCTAATAAAACATCATCATCACCTTGCATGCTTTCTTATTGTCTGCGAGGAACCATCATTTCATATCTCTCAGTTTGACCTGCTCATCATCTTCTTTTTTTTT
>BEXV01001287.1:84500-109338 GCA_003118195.1 Hemicentrotus pulcherrimus
TCTTTCTCTCTTTATTTTTCTCTCTTATCTCTTTTCAAATTTTGTATTTGAACTCATCTCTATATTTTGAACATTTTTTTTCCTTCTTTTTTTCCTTTCTACAGGCGCATTCTTTCTCAGAAGTAGCAGCGGCATGTAGTCATTCTGAAGAGGTGAGTCTATTGTTTCATTATTTGTTTCACCCTAAATCTGGGGATATAATCAAACATCAAACATTTGTAGCATTTATGGTGTTGTAATAACTAGTAAGCCATTGGCTTTTCTTCAGTTTTGGATATATGCCATTTATTGTCAGAGTAGAAACATTTGCAATTAAAACTAAATTGGTAACAACTGTTTTCTTGATAAGAGACACGTGCTTGCACCAAGTTTTGCACACAAAAAATATCAGTGTTGTGTTTCATTTACTTCACAGCATGAACATGAAACTTGTGAAAATTTGGACCACTCACTATGTTGTCATATATTTTTTGCATGCAAAATGTTTTGATTTAGGGTGGATATGGTACCCTTGAAATGCCATAGAAAGGATGAAATATATTTGTTTTTCTTTCTTAGGATTATAAGAGGTTTGGAGCTTAATGAGTTAACATCTAATGAAGATCAGATTATATCAGAACCCCCAAAACCCTCTCTTCCACTTTGCATTAATCAAAGCAGTTAAATTATGTTATAGACAATCATTTACTGCCCCTGTGCAAACCTCTATAGTGTTATAGGTGATATTTGGTGCTGCAATGAAATGTTTTAATGACAAATAACCGCCTGTGGGGTGCAAAAACCATTTTACATTTTCGGTTAAACCAAAATCAAAGTAATGAAATCAAAATAACCATGTTATTGCAGTACTTGTAATGTTGCATGTACATGTACCTGGCCATAGAATGTACAATTATTGGTAGGATTGGATTCAGTGTGGATTCAGTTTGGAGGTGTGACTCAGGTATTACATGCAAAGTTTTGCCACTGCTTTTTTATAGACAGTTTACTGAATCATGTCTGGACATCAGAACATATAGCTTACACAGAAAAAGTGTTTGAATTCATATAAAAGTTGTTTTTTCTGTCTTTTTTGATCCACAGGGAGAACTATTTGGCTGTTTGGACAGATATGAAAGTAAGTTATCCTCTCAATTTTTGTAGCCGTTTCCTCCCCAGAGTATAGAGGTTTCGCAGTAATGTTTGGAAGGAATGATAGGGGGAACGGAGGACAGCAAGATGGAGGGAAGAAATGAAAGACAGAATCCAGTAAAGCAGGTTGTAGGTGTTGTGAGAGAGGGATAGAAAAGAAGGATGTAGATTAAAATATTAGAACAGGTAAGAAGAGGAAAAGTTAGTGGGGGATTTTTAGAAAGGAGGGAAAGAGAGAGAGAGAGAGAAAGATAGAAAGAGAGAGAGAGAGAGAGAGAGAGAGAGAGAGACAGAAAGAGAGAGCTATAAAGAGAGGTGAAGAAAGATTGATACATGTAGAGCAAGGGGGGTTGAGGGATTTTTTAATAATTGTTTTAAAAGAGTGAGAGGAAATTGAAAGGAGAAATGACAGAGAGATGAATCGGGAAAAAGAGGTTTAAGGGTGTGAGAAAATTAAAAAAGTAAGGAGAATGAGGGCAAAAAAATAACAAAGAGGTAAAGAGAAATATTTGAATGATGAAAGAGGGGAGAGGGATAGAGAGTACCCTTCAAAACATTGCAAGCGAAACTGTGAACTAATCAGAAAAAATGATGAAAAAAGAAACTCCCCTTCCTCTGCGCTTGAAGAGAGATGTTAGGATATGTGCCACCTCTCTCAGCGTGTCCACTAATCCATGAATTTCTTGCCTGCCAGACTCATTGGTATGGTGATAGAGAGAATGTAAAGAAAAAACACTAACCAAGGATGGCAGTTGTTGTTTTATCTTTGTCTTTTTATATTTGAATGTGCCGGATGAGGAATTCAAATAACTTGTGTCTGTGGGATAGGGTTGGGGTGTGATTGCATGTAACCTGCTTGATAACGGGCAGATTCAGTATTGTGTAAAAGGGATTGGTTCAGTTCTGAAAAACAAGCAATAAAAACAAGGGAATGTATTTGTATACCGAAGGAAAGTGGTATTGTTTTTAAGGGACACAAGTCAGTTGTGACCCCCCCCCCTAAATCTGCCCCTGCTTCCAATGATAGTATAGGTTAAAATTTTTGTTAAAATTGGGGGGAGGGGGTAGGAAGAGTGTAGTACAGGAAATATTATGTTGTAGAGGAATTTGGTTTTATTTTTGGTAAATAGGGGAAAGCCCTTATAGCTGCTCCATCTCCTCACAGTGAAATTTGAATGAAGACACTAACATTAAAAACATGAAGACATTTATGCCCCTCTATAACCAGGAATAATGTAATTATTTGCTTGTATCAGATGATCTTTGTAAAAAAAATAACTTGAGTAAGACCCTGCATCCTCTATATATTTTGTGCGAATATATTATTTGTTTAAAAAAAAATCAATTCTAGATCAATTTGATAAACTTACGAGGCAAGAGGAAACTGCATTGATGAATGTGAATTACAAAGTAGGGATAAAACTAGACAGAAAGGATACTGAACAAAGAAAAGAGAACAAATTTGGAGGACAGTATGAGGTAAAAGCAAGAGAAATACCAGTAAAAGGAGAATAGAGATGATCGTGTGAGGGGGAAAAAAAGTGAGAGAAAGACCGGGTATAAATACATTTAGCTCAAGCTGGCTTGGAAAACAATCTCAATCCATGATTAGGTGTGAACGATATCGCATTGAGTGACGCGGCATGAATTTTGAAAGCGGGGCGATCATCATCGTGGGATGTGAGTGGATAGCTTGGTCCCGGGCTCTCATTTTGGGTTTGGGGTTTGGTAGTGTATGTATGGGAATGGAGATGAATTAAATTAAGAGTTGGATAGGTGACAATTTAGTGATTTTATTTACAGGTAAGATGTGATATGATAGGACAAATTAGTGGTTGATTTTCAATAGATTTTCAATATATTAATTTTTCATAATTCATAACAATCTTCACATTTGTTGGTGTATCAAACCTTCATGTTAACCCTCTCACTAACCACAGACATGAAGATGTGTAGTACATGTATAAAGTCAAAGGGGTTTACAAAGCCTGGTACTGTAAGGGTTAAAATCTGTTTCTCTAATTATTTGTGCCTATAATCAAATCACCATGGGTAATTGAGTTTGAATTTTGAAGTAGGCGTAAACAATTCAGAAAGATATGAAAGTTGGCCTACATAATCTTCTCACTCAATACCATATGCCTCCATGCATTAATCTTTTTTATTCAAGCCTTAAATATAATTCAAAGCAATTTGAGATACTTGTATATCAGGAAAACCCATTACGAATAACTTGCTTTTCCACTCGCAATACTTATCCTTATTTTAAAATCTTTCTTTTTTAAAGTTGGCCTCATGGAATTAATAAATGACTTTAGTTTTAAACATGGTATTATCAAACATCTGCACAAGTGCTCTCGACTTATTCCCACCTATTGGTTTTTGTGTTTGTTTTATGCTGAGCTCCGATGTACTTGAACTTTGGAGTTTGTTATTTCTCACCAATCAGCTTAATTGCGACTGAAATGAAATGTTGAATGATTTTTCAAGGCCGTTAAATAATTGACTTAACAGGCTTACTTAGAATGTGCACTTTGTGTGTGTGAACGGACATTGCCTCAATTTCATTGAAATGCATGTACACTGTACATGAAACAATACAACTAAAAAAAGCAAAAAATAAGCACAAAAAAAAAAAATATTTACCTGGCTGCTAAATGTCACTTGCATTATATCTGGTTGTTGCCCAAACTATCTATATATATATCTGTCTGTCTGTCTATTTATCAAGCTATCTATCTATCTACCGGTATCTATCCTGCCATCTATCAAATCTACATCTATCTATCTATCTATCTACCTATCTTTCTACCTATCTATCTACCTACCTACCTACCTATCTATCAAGAAAGTCTTAATAGTTTGCCTAAGGCCTTTCTGCAGGGCACATGTCAATAGAACACATCCTCTGCTTGGAACCAGAACAGCACTAACCCTGTGTAAAATGATATGCATTAATGTCCTTCTGTCTCCTAACAGACACTATACTCAGATAGCAACCTTTGTTGTCTTCTTTTTACCTTGCTTTCTGAAATACTCTGAAATATAGCAAGAGTGATAAATCAAAGAATTTTATCAAAGTATATGATGTCTAAGCGACTTTTAACGTTTAATCTTTTTTTAAAAATTCATTTAGGGCGTGAATCTTGCTGCAGCTTGGCTAACGAAGGTACCCAGTGTCGGAATAAATGTGAGGACGTCTTTGACTCGCCCCTCCCGACGGATAACATGGGGCTGGACATAGAGATCTACTGTTCTGATGAACACATCAAGCAATGTGTTTATAATTATACCAACATCATGGCTCCAAGACATAACCCCAGAGATAGTAAGTGAAAGATCTTTACGTGGGTGGTTTTTTAACAAGTTAAAAAGGAGGAAGAGGAGAGGAGGATGGCAACGATGATGATAATGATGATGTTGATGTCCGACGAAAGACCTCCTGACCGTCACCATGATGATGATGATGATGGTGATGGTGGTCGTCATATTCATGATAATGGTGATATTGATGGTGATGATAATAGTGATGATAATGACGATGATAGTAGTGATGACAATGATGATGATAATGATAGTGATGGTGATTATAATGGTGAAATTATCATATTACTAATATTATTTAGACAACAGTATGACTATTTATGATTTGTATATTTATACAGGGCCTTTCCAGTTAAAAGTGTTTCATTCTCCGCTCATTTGATTTAATCAAGATTATCCACTTACATTGTATGGTGCACACGTCTCATGTTCTCATCCTACATTGTACAAGTGAGTTTCATCCAAACTTTTTTCCCCCGTTCAGGTTTACACTGTTGTGAGCGTTCCACGAGACCTAGATGTCGGGAGGTCTGTCGTCGGACATTAACAAACCTGACATCAGAGGGCGCTATAATGAATGCCTTGGAAGAGGGATGCGATCAACCTGTGCCCAGCGATGCAATGTGGAGGTGTTTTCTTCTTGTATCAGGTACAGTATGTCATTGCTCATATAAGTAGTAGAGGTCGCTAGACACATGGCCTTTATGTCCTTGAGCAAGGTATTTTCATCTACATTGCTCTTCTCAACCCTTGTTTCTAAGGGCTTTAGATTTTGGATTTGCCTTGACCGATTTATCCTCCCTCCTTCATATCTTTATTTTCATCTTTTTTTTTCCTGTTGTACTTGTTCATTCAATACTTTTTAGAGGAATGAAAATAGCTTAACATGAATGAAAGATTTGCAATTAAAGCTGAAATTGACATTAAGTTAATGATGATAGTGATATAAACAAGCTTTGATTCAAACATACTGAAGCTTTTCATCTAAACTCATAACAGTACAGAGCAAGAAGGAGCGGAAAGCCCAATTCATACAATGCAAGTGGGATCGATGTACATGGAAAACAAAACTTTATAAAGTTGATCATCTCTTTAGATCATGGTTTCTTCATTGTTTTTTGGTATCTTTTCCATCAGCTGGCAATGAGATCAGTCATCCTGAAATAGGCCCCACCAACCCTGGTGCTTTAGATGGAGCCAATCTTCAGTGCTGTCTGAGGGCTATCAGCTCACGATGCAGGGATATCTGTGTCAAGGTAATGCTACGTTCACAAAGTTTCTTACGAATGATAATTTTGTACGAATCTCCCCGTTTTTCCATTGTCTTCCCAAAATTCCATTGTCTGAAAATTGTTTGTACGACGTTCGAAGCAGTTCGTAATGGCATTTGTGACCGAGGCTTAATCAAGATAGGTGTCTTGAGATGCTGCTGATGTTGATGGAGAGGAGGGGGAGGGGGAGGGGGAGGGGGACACCGACACTGATAATAATGATGATGGATGATAATGGTCACTCATGTTGATGATAATGATGATAAGAAAGGGGATAATAAAGGTGATGGTGGTGGTAGTCGTGGTTGTAGTGATGTTGGTGGTGTTGTTGGTCTATATTTTAAGTGTCATGACAGTTGTGGTGTTGTACACAATGTTAGTGGTTATTAGCAGGAGGATAATATTGTGAATATGACAATGCTGATAAGGAGGAGGAGATTAATGGTGATTATGATAATGATGTATTCTGAAAAAATGTAGAAGATGTACTTATTACTTTTATCATGCAAAGATTCTTGTCTTTACAAATATTTTACCCTTTTTTCCCATTCAGCTCTACACCCCATCATTGTCCAACAGGGACACATGGAATGAGTTTGACGAACATTGCCGATATCAGCCAGCTGAGGAAGCACTTCTTACCTGCTTAGCAGATGGTATGTTCTATATTTCCATTAATCACTATGCTTCGAGGAAGGTTCCATTATCACTTATAGGGGGTTAGAATGAACAGAATATCAGGGTATCCAATTATATACATGTAAGCGTGTGTACATGTATGTCTCTTCCTTTCCTCGCTTCATTTATTAGATAACAACGATATTCTTTATGGAAACAAGCTTTTTCTCCCATATTTATAAACAACACCCATGACATGCACCACAACAGTGATAACAACAAAAACAACAACTTTCAATTTGATTTGTGTGAATTCCATCGAAATATAATATTTCTGTCTTGCTCTTTTATTGTGATTGATTTGATTGTATGGTTGTTTTTACTTGCAGGGCCCCATAGGAGACCAACCGATGTTGAATGGGCTATGTACCTGTTAATAAAGATAAATGAATAAATAAATAGATCAACAAAACATACTTTTCTTGTTTCCCACCTCTCTTCAACTCTAATTATATTACCGGTAGTTTATTCGTTTCATTCCTCCTTCTTTATCTTACAGTTGAAGAGCCATGCAAGGCTGGGTGCAGTGGACTGGATTATTGTGCACACTTCAATAACAGGTCAGTATATCAATGCTGTTAAAGAGACACAGTTTTTGAAACATTCCAAAGATAAAGTACATACATACATACTTAATGATATTTATATAGCGCCTTTCCATGAACTTAAATCTGATCTCTCTCTCTCTCTCTCTCTCTCTCTCTCTCTTTTTATATAAAAACGACATCACCCTTGCCCCACCTTATACATTTTCCTTTGTATCTCTACAACAGACCTACAGATCTGTTCCGGAGCTGTTCAATCCGCTCTGATGAGGGCGCTGCCTATGACATGCAGCTGTGGAGCGAGGGCCTGATCCGAATGCCGTTCATGAACATTCCCGTGCTCAACATTGCAGAGTGTGAGTCTGACATGTGGAAGACAATAGCCTGCACGCTGCAAGTCAAGCCGTGTCATCGTAAAACGCACACCAACATGATCTGCAAGTAAGTTCAAGCCTCTTTTATCAATTCTTCTTTAATATCAAATGTAAATTATCAGATGCTTTATATTTAATCAAACTTACTGTAATAATGCAGTTTTTCCCTCATATTCCATAATCAATCATCAACCATATTTTTGTCAAATCCTACACAGATCTGACTGCATCCACATACTCAGCAAGTGCATCGACCACACCCGCTTGGCAAAGGGCGTCGACCCCGTGGGATTATGCAACATCTTGTCCCCGTTTGATGACAATGCCCCCTGTGTGTCCTTGAATCCCTTCCTGGACCCCAGCCAGCACCACGCCTCTTACTTGGACATCACCACGCCCTGCCAGTCGGACCCCTGTAATAACGATACGGAGGTGGCGAATGGAGTGTGCTCGGTCAATAGGAAGATGTGTGGCCATCGGGAGGTTTGCCAACATCATACATGCAGCTCAGATGGGTACAGTGTGGTTAGGATAGTTAGGAAATAAATTTAGGTATAGGGCAGGATAATGTTAGGATTGAGTGGGGGGGGGGGAACCCCTGTTACAATGACAATAAGGTGGCAAAAGGGATTTGTGCTTAGTGAATAGGAAACTGTGCGGCCATATGGAGGCCTGCCAACATCGTACATGCAACACAGGTGGGCAGATAGGAAATAGAAGGAGGGGTCGGGCTGGGCAAGGTGAGAAGGTTGCTGGAGGGGCATGGTGGGGGAACCTCTGTAACAGGGTGGCCAAGAGATAAGTGAGGAGTACCTGCTTGTTCCAACATGCTGCCAAGCAAATCTCTTTAGCAATGCTATCTGCAATGTAATTACACCATCTGTAGGGTGTCTGTAAAGTTCTTTTTCTCTTGAATTTACTGCCTGTACACAGCTTTAATTGACCATGACTGTTAACTGTTTCCCTCCTTGACTGTTTGTGCAGGTTGTCGTCTTGGAGAGGCTTCCTCCTTCCTCGTTCCAATAGGTAGCTACGTGCGTCTGCCAGATTCTGGTGAGAATCTCGACTGCTACCAGTCGTGTGTGTGTGGACCCACCGGACAGCTTGAACACTGCCAACCTCTGCAGTGTGAACGCAGTGAGATGTGCCTCATCAGTGGACAAATGAAAGGTATGGTGTCAGACAAGTTTCTTAACGGGAATTCATTTACCACGGTTTCAATCGAGTGAAATAACCTCTCTATCAACATAAAAAAAGTAAACAAAAAATGTGTTTCTCGACAGAAATTCATTTTACCTTTGTTTAGATTTAGTGAAATAACCTCTTTAACAAAAGGCTAGGGAACAAAAACAATGTATTTCTTGACAGGAATTCGTTTAGCTGTAGTTCAAATTCAGAAAAGGTGTTCCATCATAAAAACTAGTTAATCACTTTTCATTGTCAACAACATCTTTGTGATAGGAAAGAGGTGCAGTAATATTTCTTTTACAGTCTTTTTAAAAAATAATATAATATAGGGTGGGTTTGATGATCGATACACACGTTCAGTAACTGTAACAATAGTGTGCGAACTTTCCCTCTTCTACTCTTTAATGTATACCAGTCTTGCTTTTCAAACCTTATATCTAATCTTTATCGTCCAATTTCTCTTTCTGCAGAACAAGCCAGTCACTTCCACATTGACTGCAATCTGTGTGTGTGTTTTGGCGGCAATGAAATCTGCTCTAAGCGACAGTGCTTGACCTCCGAGATGACCACTGAAGAGAGGAGACGTTACACAGGCCTGCCCTGCGACTGTACCGATCAGTTTGTTCCAGTCTGCGCCAAAAATGGCAAGACGTACCCTAGCGCTTGCATTGCCAAGTGAGTGTTTACTGAAGCAATTTAAATTTTGTAATCCTTTGAAATCTCTTGAAATGGAGAATGATTAAAAGAGATGATTAAGAAGAATGGTTAATGGCAATAATCAAAACTTTAAAACATTAATTTTTTTTTATTTATTTTTATTTTTTTTTTTGGGGGGGGGGCAATTGTAAAAACATGAATACATGAGCTATAAGTTAAGAACTATTCAAGATATAAATTATCTTGTGTCATTTATTCATTACCCATGAGCCATGACACCCTCTCTCTCTATATAAAGTTTCTTAATCTCTAGCCAAGTTCCCATAGGAGGGGAAGGGGGCAGAATCTGCCACTCCCTGTCTAAGAGACCACCCAAATGATCCAGCCTGGTAATACTAAGACTTATCATGTTGTATCTCTTTCTTCTTTCAGATGCGTTGGTAACTTCAACGACGAGCAGCTTGAAATAGGAACGTGTGCGTTGAATTCACCCTGTCAATCAAACCCATGTAATCTAGGTTACAGGTAAGAATTCTTCTCATAACCACCTCCAGTGCCTCACATTAATCTTAATACTTGAGTCACAGAATCAAAACCAAGGACAGGCCAAACTAAGTTTTACCCACGATGGCACACATACCAATCTAACCAAATTAAAATTTGCATCCTACTAGGTGCCCATATAATACCTAGGTGGAGAGTGGCAAATGTAGATTAATGTCTTGCCAAAGGATATTAGTGACGCAGCGAGACTCGAAACTGCAAACCATGTGATCCACAGTCCGATGAAGCCTCTGCCTAATTGGTCACTTTGGAGTTCGTTTGGTGATGTGACTATACGGGTCGAATTTGGGCTGTCAAACATATTTCTAACAATTTAATGGTCGCGAATCTGAATCTTTTGAATAAAAAGAAACATCAGAGATACAGATCAGTGATTGAACACAATCAAACAAGTCACTAGAAATTATGCACCATAAACAAAGGAATATTGAGTTTCCTTTGACTTTTTTGTTTGATCTAGTTCAAACTGCATGTACATCAGTTGTAATAACTGTGCTCTGTAACCTTTTTATACATGTATCCATCCGATCTTGACATGTTTATTGTCAAATCCACTCATTCCCGTTGTCTTAGTATGAGAATTACCTTTTTTCTGTAGGCTGGAGATAGATTGATGATTATCTCAAAATGTTACAGTTACATCAGTCATAAGTATATATTCATGCTAATTTTTGTGATTTGTTTTGCTTGTTCTTGTTGCAGATGTGTTCCTAAGCGGAGAGTATGCCTCAGCGTGAATTTTGCCGCCTGTCCTCAATATGACTGCAGTAAGTTCTTGGTTGAAGCACTATTTTGAAACAAACCTGTATATAAAGACCGCTCAAGGGAAACATGAAAAGTGGTCTTCACAGGCATGTTTTTTTACGTACAAGTTTCAACAAGAAACCCTATACAAGGGAGAGAAAAAAATGTAGTCTTTATAGACAGGTGGTCTTTCTTAATACAGGTGGTCGCTAAAGCAGGTTTGACTGTTTGTGTAAGATTGCTATCTGAGTACACTTTGAGACAAGAATGTGATTATGAAAAAGGAAAAGATACATGTAGTGTTATTTCCAGTTGTGTGGTCAATGAATCAAGCGTTTGTCTGAATCGCACATTTTTTCACTTAGCCCTTCTTATATATAGCACCATGTATTTGGGGAAGTGGTTTTTGTTTCATCAATAAATTTGGCAAACATCTTCCATTTGATAGGATCCATAGATATCTCATGTATCTTTACAATGTATGTACCCATTTAGACTGTTTCTGGATGAAAAGCTTGGACCCAAATAGTCATAAAACATTGTATGACATTTCCACCTGGGTGGCGTTTCACAAAACTTGTCATCAGTGACAAATAACATTTTATGTTATAAGCTACTGAAATCCTTGCTTCTGATTGGTCATCAGAAGATTTGTCATTGAATTTTGTCATATGTCATTGAAAAAAAGATTTGTGAAAAGGGTCCCAGGCCTATTAAAAAGGAGTGCATACTACTGGATTTTATTCCTTGTGATTAAAGTGTTCTGACATGATTATTTTCATTTTTCTTCTCCCTCTAGTTATTACAACGGATGATTGTGACATGGATACGTATGCTCCAGTATGCGACACCAACCATAGAACGCATCCCAACATGTGTACGCTGCATAGCCTTGGAGGAGAGCTGGCCTACAGAGGGCGCTGTCAGGTAAGGATTTAATACATCTGTCACACAGGACCCAACAGTCAGTTTGTTTTTGAAAAATGATTTCATGTCTTCTAAAGATTTACAAATCATAATAAGTGTTGCTTTTTTTTGGGGGGGGGGGGGGCTGGGGGGGTATAGGGTATTTGATTTCATATGAGAAATGTTTAGGTTCTTTCTGTTTTACAAGCCTTACGCTTCTGTTGAAGGTATCCTTTCATCTATTATTTGCCAATGTATGTACAGGTCAAACCTTTCTATAGTGACCACCTATGGGAAACACAAAAAGTGATATTTGTAGACAGGTTCCTTTAGTACATGTTTCAATGAAAAAACATTTTCAAGGGAAACAACAAATGTGGTCTTTGTAAACAGGTGGTCACTAAAGCTATATGTGTTTTGAAATTGTTGGATGATAAATAAATAAAATTGAAATCGAAATTAAATTGTTTGTTTTCAGATGGACTGTCATAGTTCGATGAGTCAGCAGGTCTGCGGTCACAACGGAGAGACCTACTCCAGTGAATGCGAGGCATGGAGTGACAGGACAACGGTAGACTACTACGGTCCTTGTCAGGCAGTGGGTACGCTCACAGGTAGGTCATCTGTCAATATTTTAAAGTCCCACTGCACTACTTATAGCTACTTGCGCCCTCTATACAGCCAACAATGCCTAAGCGGTACCCATTGATCCCCCATGATGCCCTTTTTAAAATGTCAATTGAGAGCTGATTTGATGAGATAACCACCTGCTAGTGACCTTGCACTTGACATAAAACTGGTAGATGGATGGTTTAACTTGCAATAAAAAGGATTCTTTATTGAAAAACAAGTTACATTGTTGATGGGGCTCATCTAGTAATTTTGACTCATTTGATGGTAATCAAGAGCTATAAGATTTTGAAAGCAAGTTTTTTTTTCTCACTGACACAAGGGTTTAATTTGAAACATAACTTTCTGTCTTTCAGGGGAGGAAGATATTGAGATACAATGCACGACAGTAGACTGCCCAGAAGTTACTGCACCCGATATATGTGTAGCAGTGACACCCCCAGGCAGCTGCTGCCCAATTTGTGGTATGTATTTAAACAAAAATGGAAGACTGTACCAGTATTATAAAAAATTTTCATCAGTATTTATATATCAATAATAAAGTGGTTTCTAGCTTTACCTAGATTACGATGATGATGATGATGATGGTGATGGTGATGATGATGATGATGATGATGATGATGAGGATGATGATGAGGATGATGATGATGGTGATGATGGTGATGGTGATGGTGATGGTGATGGTGATGGTGATGGTGATGATGATGATGATGATGATGATAATGATGATGATGATGATGATGATGGTGGTGATTGTAATGATGTTTTTAATTTTATGACTGATAATTATATGATTGTATTGGCAGTATTATTGTTTGAATGAATTGTTAGTAGCTGACTAAAGTCAAAACTTATTTCATTGGACTGTGTTATTTATCAACTGGGCAATCCAAACCAAAGTTAATATAATCATCGCTTCAAATGTTATTGCAATTACCATAACTTCCTTTTATAATGCCTGTTTGACACACAAACAACACAATCCAATCATCTTCGTTTTCACTCAGTCATAGCAAATTACTCCCAGTCAAATGGAGTTACTATCAACTGTATTCATGATCTTTGTAAGCTAGATAATAATCTTCTGCTTTTCTTTTCTTTTCAGCCGGTCAAGTTCGTATCTTATTCAGCGAGGGTGAGGTAGACAGGGTCGTCACAGCTTCAGGGAGTCGAGGTTTATCGTTAGACTCTATACTAGACGGGTTACGCAGAGAGGTGGCAGTGGTAAGTGACCTTAGTTGACCCTTGAGTGACCATAATGCAAATAAAAAGTCCAAGTTGTTCATTTTGTGTGGAAGGTTTAACAAGAGTTCCAAGATTTCAAAATTCCCTTCAATGTGGTCGAAAACCAGTAGAATAAGGCTCTTTGGTAAAACTACCCCCAATTTTAAGCATTTAAGGATGATTCCATAATATACATGTACCTTATTGTCTAAATCTTCCGTTTTTTTGTACTCCCATAACGCCTTTCAATTCTTATTTTTGTAGATGTTTTGCCCAAAAGATCTCTGGAAACCATTTCCTTTTTATGCAGTCAGCATACGCTCTACAATTCAACCACGTGAAATAGAAAACAAACAAAAACCTAGCAATAAAAAAAGAAGATATGAATGCATTTGTTGAATATTGCTGACAATGAACTCAATGATAATCCTTCATGCTTGTTTTCTCTCTCTTTCTCATACTTCTTCACCTTTTTCTAGGCTGAGTGAGACCTCTTTGGATATCTGAGCATAGAGGGCGATATTATAGTCTTAATCAAACCTATTGTGATAAATCCTACTATTATTCAGGTATGTTGAGAACTTGCGGTTCTTCTTGGTACTTTCTTTGTTTCTGTTTTAGTGGTTTTGTAGCTTCTTACAGTTAGATACTAGCATGATTAATGTACTTCAGACATGAGAAATTAGCATGAGTATAATTTAATTTTTTTCTTTGAATGTATATTCCAACACATGTTATGTAAATAAAATGATATGATATACATAATGCAGCAACAAAATGCCAATATGTAAAGGTATTTTTTTGTATTTAAATTTCTGAAGTTTATGTTCCTGAAAAAACAAAAAAGAAACAATTTTCATATCAAGTTTTTTCTGTATGAATTACAAAACCTGTATGAATCATAATACATGTATAACGTAAATCTTAGATGTAGAATTTGATACCGTCAACCGATACATGAATGTCAGAATAGTAAAATTCACTTGATTGTTTCATATTTTCATCTTTTAATTACAGATAAAAGCATGCAATACAGAAGCAGAGAAGATAGAAGCCCTCATAAACAACAGAAGCCCTGTTATATCAGCATACCTCCAACTCAGTCCATTATTAGCAGCAGCTTCAAGAAACCCCCAAGTACTAGAACCAAACTCAGCGCGTTCAGTACATCAACTTTCAACGTTTTGTAGCTTAATTATAGTCTTAAGAACAATCCACGACCTGTTATACAGAGTCCTTAGGTAGCAGTAAGAAAAATACTAAACATAGAACTTTTATCTTTCCAAAGAAACATGCTATTTAAAAGAGATTTTAACTTCATATTTTATATATGCAAATCTTCAGAAGTGTATATATGAGTTTATATGAATACTGTAAATTAAGAATATTGTATTTATCTTTTTATGTCTATCTCAGCATTTTTCCTAATGCTTGAATGAATGTATTTGTACTGTCGGCTGAAGAAATGTATAGAATGTTTGTTGTCTGTCCTGTCTGAGTATCTTTGAAATGTTTTTTTTTGTTATAAGCTGCTTACTTTTTTTAAAACTCCTCACAAGGTGTTGTCAAGTAATGGAACAAACTCTTGACTGCCAAAGTTGACTTTTGCGATACATACAGAGTGCAGTCTCGGGTTTCGATCCAAAGCCAATAGCAGTTTCCTGTTATTTTTAAAGCTATTCATTTCTTTCTTCTTAATTTACAGTTCTTGAAGGCATTTGGATCCATTGTCTTGTTTCGTTAGGATAATGCATACTATTTTTTTCAAACAAAAGACTACAATTCATAATCATGATTGTCAATCAGACAGCACTTTCACTGGAAGACATCTATCCATCGATATTCTTGTTTTTTCCCTTTCATTTTGCTTTTCACTTTGCTTTGTGAAAAGATGTGGTGCAAGTATGAGTAGGCTGAATCTCAAATTGGGTCATTTTTTTAAGTGAAAGTAAAATAAAAAAATGAAACAACTTTTGTCCATGTGATTTACAATTACTATAGTCTATTCCCTGATAGGTAGAAGATAATTTACCACAAAATCAAATGTTTGAGGGCCATAGCTTGTGTGTAGCATCATTTCCGGCATGAAATATTTTGTTTTCTTCTCACATTGGTGTGTTTTTCATTCTCAGCGGTTTAAAAAAGATCCTGTTAGACAGTTCTATTTTAATAATATGTAAATTATGTATAGTGTTTGAAATAGTTGAGTGGATTTTAGTAGAGCATTCTAATCATGTTTATTGTCAACTATCTAATTGTTTTATCTTCCTTCTTATATGTTTGTTATGTTGTCAAAGTTTGCATTTGTAATTTATTCTTGTTTTGAAAATAGATAGACGCAGTAGGAGTGTTATACTGAAATCTTGTATCATTGCAATCATAGGAGTTATATACACATTTATGATTCTAGAAATAAAAGTTGCTTTAATTCATATTAATTATTTACTTTAATTTGTTTATCTTCCATTTATTTATGGAAGAAAGTGAGTATTGCTTCTCAGAATCTTTCAAATTTTGAATTTGCCTTTCATTTTGTTCTTCTTTGTTTCAGTTTTCATTACAGATGTTTTTATATATTTACTCTCTTGCTATTTTTATATTGCTTTTACTTATTTGAAATCTGACTTTTTTTCTGAATGTTTTTCAAAGTTATGGTGCGAGAGGCTTTGAATCATAGCTGCCTACCAAAGAATAAGCGTAAATACTTCGAATAATTAAAATGATATAAATTTGTAGAATTTGTGTACTCTACAGGTAATTTGAAAATTACCAATAGTTATTTCATTTGTCTCCCTTAATAGTTCAGATCATGCATAAATCTATTCTAAAATATTAGGAACAAAATATATGTTTAAAGCAAAACAAATGACCATTTAATTGGGTTGCTTAAATTTGTTTCATCATCGGTTCTCAGGATATTAGGATATTAATATCCCTGGAAAATTTGATTTTCAAAGGTAAATCTCTTAAGTATTGGAGAGGGGAAAATCTGTTTGAAGTTATCTTGTTTTCTTTTTAAAAAATTGGTTAGTGATGCTTGGTTTTTTTTTTAAGGGGGAGGGGTGTGTTTGGGTGAGTGTGTGTGTGTGTGTGTGTGTGTGTGTGTGTGTGTTTGTGTTTGGTATTTATGTTTTTAGCTTTGCATGATTATATGCAAATTAGAGCTTCTAACATAATACAAGTATTGACAAATAAAGGCTGAACTTTTTTCTACAAATGTAGCAGGCTGAAAGCTAACAATTTCAGGTAGAAATTATTTTAAAGTAACAATATTGTCTTGCCATAACTAAAGGTGTAACTCATGAAATGCTGAGGTAAACACAATTATTTGTTAAGACCATTCATTTCATGTATAATCTATTGTGAAGTTCCATTTTTTTTTTGGGGGGGGGAGGCAAGAAATGACTGTGCCTAGAAATATAACTTTACAAGAAAAGGGTATAAATACTTTGACTGTTATGCATGCATCATGTTGAAGTTGTTTTAGCTGAATTGATGCCAGTTAGCTTTCACTTTTATACATTTAGTTACATGCATGTAACCTTTATAACATTCTAAATGGAGATAAAAGTTTAATGGATAACCAACAAATTTTAAAACTTGACAAACATATTCATTTTTAAATTATTTTAAATTATAAGCCATGTAAGAGTTCCTTTGCTGAATTTTCTGAGTTGTAAAGATAAAATTGAGAAGAAAAAATATGCAATGTTTTTGTGAAATAATATGTAATACATTTTCGCCTATCATTACATATGATAATTTGTTATGCTCTTCAGTTTTTATATGTTTACACTTTCAGTAATTTATCTCTATTTATTTTTCTGTTTGCTTTGAATTTATTTTACTTGTACATAAATAGGAAAACAAATTCATTATTAGAAAATGACTAGTGAAATTGATGTACCATATTTTTGTACACTGTGCAGAGGGGCTTTGTACTATATTGTAAATTTTGTCATTCTATCTTGGACATTGAAAAATGCATTGACCAATGCTTCCATTGTGTTGCAATAATTATCATTTAAAAAAAAAACAGAACAAAGAATGAGAGAAAAATCATGATTAAATTATACAAAATATCACTCTTCGGAGTTATGAAAAGAATCAGGAGAAGTGAAGCTATTTCATTTGCAGTCTTAAAGACGGGAAGATGTTTTGTATGCTGTTGCAATAGGGAGAGATAGAGAGGACAGAGAAAGAGAGAGAAAGAGAGAAAGAGAGAGAAAGAGAGAGAAAGAGAAAGAGAGAGAAAGAGAGAGAAAGAGAGAGAAAGAGAGAGAAAGAGAGAGAAAGAGAGAGAAAGAGGGGGGAGGGGGAGAATAAGATACGGAGAGACAGAGAGAGAGTTAAAAGAAAAGGAAAAATCAAAACATTGTGGTGTATGTGTGTGTGTATGTGTGCATGTGTGCATGCGTGTGAGGGAGTGGAAAATGAATCAACCAGAAAAACGAATGTTTTGGATGAAGGATAGGAAGAGAGAAAGAAATGGAGAGTGGAGAGACAGAGTGAGAGAGAGTGTGTGAGTGTTTGTGTGTGTGTGTATGTGAGTGAATAGAAAATATAACAGCCAGAAAAACAAAAGTTTTGGATGAAGGACAGAATGAGAGAAAGAAATGGAGAGTGGAGAGACAGAGTGAGAGAGAGAGAGAGAGAGAGAGAGAGAGAGAGAGCGTTTGTGTGTATGTGTATGTGAGTGAGTAGAAAATATAACAGCCAGAGAAACAAAAGTATTGGATGAAGGACAGAATGAGAAAGAAAGAAAAGGAGAGTGTTTATAACGAAATAGAAAAATTACAGTACATTTGTTTTGTACATGGATATGTGTACAGTTAACAATCAAATCATTCATATCCCTTTGTAAAATTTGATGTTTTTTATTTTAATTTGGGCCTTTGTTGAATGCTTTTATGTGATCCTTGATATGTCACTTTCTCAAGAAATATTAATCAGGACAAATCAATTTTCACAAACTTGGTAAGGGTATAAATGATTTAGTTGTTAATTGCACAGTCATGTAGGCTACTGAACATTGGGCAAATGACTAAGAGAGCATTGTAAACAATGAGCGAAGTAAAACAAAGAAATCGTTAACAATGGACAATTGACAACAACATATGCAACATAATTTCATTTTAAATCAGCTTTATTATTGAAAAATATCCATCACCTCTCAGCAATAAAGAAAGAGTTTAAAGGTTAAATATCACAGCAATAAAATAGTATCTTTTCTTATTGCAACTCCTGATACAAAACATGAAGGAATATATAACACTTAATCTACTGGATATCATCTGACACTTGGCATGGCACGAATTAAACATTTGAAAATTATGATTTGAAGATCAAGCCCCTACTTGGAGTTCCATAAGATTATGGTTGCAATAACCACACATCTCATAAACTCTGTAGATCTATACATCAACATATCAAAATCATGTGCATTTGAATACTAAATTTCTTTTTGACAGTTTTCGATAGAATTCCCTATAGCTCAGCATTTGGCAATACTCTTACATGTACATGCATATCATGTCCAATTTGAAGAATTGCCCTTTTATAAAGTCATCTCGTGAAATAACCAGACACATAGAAGTTTATCACTGTTTTAAGCTCTTACGTATTGATATCAGCTGTGGAAGTCAAATACAAATCATCAGCAATGAAATCATGTGCAGCATATTTGTTTCATATTAATCATAATGAAAACACAAAATGCCCATGTAAATTGTGATTAATATCATTCAAATGATGATCAAAATTACCACCTCAGATAAAAATGCAGCCAACAGAATACTATAAACTAATGATGATATAAATCATACAACATGTGAATCATGGTCACTACTGAGAATTAAAATATGGATATATCACAATTCCTAATACAATCCAACACGCTTTAGCTAGTGACCACCTGTATAGAAAGACCATTTTTTCATTTTCATTCAGTGGTTTTGGACTCGAAAATAATCCTTAAAAATAACCCTTAAAAATCATGCAATATTGAATGTTCATGTGAATGCTAGAGTAGTATTAAAATCACGAAAATTTTAAAAGGATAGCAATGTTGGTTCCTTGCCACTTTATGATTTTTCTTTTTCATAAAGACATTAAAATTAAATAAAATGCACTTTTTCACAAACAACTCCAAACTTTCCATGTCCATTTGTATTGCAAAGTATCCTTAATTGATCAAATTAACACAATCTTCCCAGAAATTTGGGAAGTACAGCTGTTTTTGCGTAGATTTTAGACTACTTAATCAGTTTCTTATACCAGAACCTTAACAGATTCCACTCTAAAAATATATAATTTCAGACACTAATTCAAACTAGATGCTGCTTAGAAGTATCCCAACTCCTGACAACGGATAGTCAACCTGTTAAAAACGTCAAGCCACTCATACTACCCATCCTCTCCAACCGAGCTATAGTTCTCCATAGAACTATAAGCTAAGAAAGATAACCAACAGTCTCTTTCAGGACTACACACACTCAAGAAAGAAATATTTACCAAGAGTCCTTTTCAGGACTCCCCAATCCTCCCCCCTCTCTCACATGGTGCAACCGCAAGTCTACTGTATAAATCAAACAAGTCTCCAATTCCCAGCTTTTGGCATTATTAGAGGAATTACGAGTCACTCTTTCCTGCACTCAAAATAAAAGTTCAATCTAGTAGAAAAGATATCATGAAATCTCCTGAGGTATCTTTTGACGTAAATGTACACTTAATAATTCCATTTGATTTCAACAACAAATCATTCATACACTAATCAAATACCCGGAAATCTCTTTGGTCTGTCACAAAAAAAGTAATCATAACATTTAAATCTACAAGCTTCAATGCATTTGGTATTACACGATTCAAAAATGATAATAATGATGATAAAGTCTACACGTATTAGCAATTTTTCCAGAGGAGTACAAAGTGCTGAATTATCAAACACTTGAGAAGGGAAAGTATGGAAGAGATAAATGGGAAATGATGAGGTATAATGAGAGTTAACTTATTATAGAATTGCTCACTGTGCATGCTACATTTAAAGCTTATCGACGCTAGTGTGACTAGGAGGGATTAGACTACACAGCGAGGTCACTGACAGGTGGCTATCTCAACAACTCAGCTCTCAAATAACATAAGAAATAAAGGATCGTGGGGGACCAACAGGCACCGATTGTGTAAGTTTTCTTTATAGAGGGAGCAAGTAGCTACAAGTAGGACAGTGGGGCTTTAGAGAGGTAAATGTTGAAATACACAAGCATAAACGCCAAGTAGATGCATTTGAACCCTCTATCATTTTGAAGCACTTTAATGCTAATCCAACCTAAGGACCTGCAAATGATTTTTATGGCCCATATAACAACTAAAATATTTTCTTTGATAAAACAGCAGTGGTAATATAAAAAACGCATCAATAATCAAAGCTTAGGTTCACTTTGTATTTTTTGACAGTGTGTAATCATGTTTTCAAAATTTCAAGCAACAATTAAATTCACTCTCATCATAAAGTGTAGATTGCACTTTGCATTCATATTAACAAGAAAACAAAAAGGTTTGTCCAAATGTAATAATTTATTTTTTGTCGCTCTTTTCTTTCTTTCATTTTTAATAAAGGCCCAGAAAATAAATCCTAAGATATCCTGGAAAGAAATGATCACTAGCATGCAAGCTTAAGCCAAAACATGCACTTGTATAATAATCATTTGTATTCACAAAAAAGGTCAAGGCTTATCAACATATTGAGACTAGTAGAGACTGATTAAAAGGGAAATGATCTTGGATTTGTGAAGATCACTAAACCTTCACTATTTGCAAAGTCTTATCCACAACATGTATTTGTACCCTAATCATTTCTATTTGCATTTTATGTTTGGTATCTCGGCAAAGGTCAAAGGACACTTTGAGCCTACCGTGATTATTAAACAGAGATATTATCTTGGCTTTGTGAGGATTACTCGCCCTTTTTCTTCTTTGCTTTGAGAGTGGATAGATCACCCATCAGGTTGCGGTTTAGGATCTTGGTGCCACACATCAAGCCCGCGTAGAGAGCTCCTGCAAAGCCACAAGTCATGATGTCTTGCCCTGTATAGGGGGAAAAAGGCGAATCAATTCCTATCTTTTTCTATTTATTTATTTACCAATCGTGGGATGGAACACCCTTATCATCGCGAGTGCTGTTTTTCATAGGTGTCCATAATTCTTATTGTAATCTATCAAATGAAAATGTATTGTCACTGTATTAAGCTATGGCATTAATACTGACATATACATTGTTATAAATGTGTAAACTAATTAATACTTTAAATCATTAAACCTAGGCTCAATTTTCTGTAAAATCTTCAATTATGAGTGTAAAGTAAAAAGTGGTTGTCTCTGTAGAGAATCTCCTGGGCCCTATTTCACAAAACTTGTCATCAGTCACAAATGACAGTTTTTGTTATAAGCTACTGAAATCCTTGCTTCTGATTGGTTATCAGCAGACTTGTCAATGATTTTTGTCAATTGTCATTGAAAAAAGGCTTTGTGAAAAAGTTCCTAGACTTATCTAAATCATATCCATTTCCATTCTCTCTTGTTTGATAGAGATGTACATGTACATGTAGGATGATGATCAGAGGGTTTAGAAGTGGCCCAAGTCTCGAAAACATGTCTCTCTTTAAGGACTAGAGCACAGGCCTATAGATTAAGATCCCTTTCTTACACATGAAATAGGGATGGGTGATGGTGGTTTCAGGAATGAGAGCAGCCATGTATTAACAAAGAATAGATCTCTCTCTTTAATATAGACCAAAACCCAGCCAAGAGTTATGGCCCAAATGCTCTCCCTGTTCCAAGTTTTACCTGCAAAATTGATATTGGGATGGGGGATGGGCCTGAAGGTTTGAAAGTGGTCCAGGTCTCACAAAAAAGTCCCCTTAATGTCTACAGCCTAGACTTTGTCTTCATTCATATGTGCAAGATATAGGATGGTGGATGGAGGTCTCAGGTCTTGACACAGAGAAATCAGAATAGGTCTTTATTCGTTTAGATCAAGTATACCCAAGTCCCGTTCTTACCTGTAAGATATAGGTTGGGAATAGGAGTCTCGGGCCTGAGATTAGTCCAGGTCTCTGCAGTGAACCTCTCCTTGTTGTGGTCCAGTCCATACATCTCACCAGCAGGTGCACCAAGGTAGTATTTGTTGCTCAAAGGAGAACCAGCTTCAAAGTAATCAACCTAGGAGGCAAAGAAAAAAAAAAGCTTCATTCATTAAAATTTAAGTTCTGCCATGTGGTATTTATACAGAAAAATGTTTTCCCATTAAAAGCCCCTCTTAAGTGTTGGGAGCACCTCAAATTTTATGGCAAAACTTCACTTAAACTGTATCATAATGTGAAAAAGGATGTCAATTAAAGAAAACCTAAACCCAAAGAATAAGTGTAGGTATTCTGAAAAATGAGATGTATTCCTGCCCTTTGATGTACAATATTCCTTACGAAAATGTACAATATATATATAAATGAAGTTATTCCTGGCATGATGTGATGCCTTTCAGCATGATATGAGCGCAGCCATTTTCGTGAAATGTGACGTACCTGTTGAAGTTGTACATGTATCATGCACCAAGCTTTAGGTGGAAAGAACTTTTAAATCAATAACGAAACCTTTACTTTTCAATAAAAAGAAATAGTAACTGAGATGATAGAAATTACATTAGGTGAAAAATAAATACTAGGGGCACAATTGTAACAAAATTCATTTATAAATACTACACTATAGCAGTAGACAAATCTATTTCATTCATGAAAACCTTCACCCCAGAAGAGCACTAACCTATTTATGCAATTTGCGTTCTGGAAATTATAGTACAAAGGATAATAGCAGGTGAATGAAATGCTTCATCACCACACACGTCTGGGAAAGAAGCATCCATAAATTTGAATACATTTACTCGATAAACGACTTCACATAGTACGTCACATTATCCAGAAAATGGCGATGCCCATGTCGTGCTGAGAAACTGTACTTTATTTTTGCTTTATACCTCTCTCATACACTTTGATGGGGAATCTTGTACATTAATGGGCAAGAATGCAATAAATCTCTCAGAATAAGTAAAGTTAATACTTGGGGTTCGGTTTACTTTAAGACACATTTCTGAAAGGATCTTCAAAACAAACGTGTTTGAAGTCGAATATTGATGAAAGAATACTAAATTTAGGTTTTCTGCGTACAACATAAAATCTAAATTATGATTTTTTTTAAAATAAATATTTGCCTTCATACACATATTTTAAAAATCCTTTCAGAAATGTGTTTTAAATGACATCCTCTTTCACATCATGATACAATTTAAGTGAAATTGTTGGCGAATTTGAGGCTCCCAACACTTAAGAGGGGCTTTACAGTTGGAGGCTTTACGAGTCAGGTATGATAGGGCTACAGTGTTTTGTAAATTGACTCTCAGGGTGAATTGGACTATATGGACTATGACTGTTATAATATGACTAGCAGCACAACTTATTTAGCAGTAGGCCTACCGTTCCACACCTACATCTATGCATAACATGGTGGCGGCTGTGGGATGAATAGTAATTGTGATTTACTAGTGTCAGCCAACATCTTTACATCACATGGTGGCAGCGGTGGGATGTATAGTAATTGTGATTTACTAGTGTCAGCCAACATCTTTACATAACATGGTGGGGGCTGTGGGATGTACAGTAATTGTAATTTACTAGTGTTACCCAATATCTATACATAACATGGTGACAGCGGTGGGATGTATAGTAATTGTTATTTACAAGTGTCATCCAACATCTATACATAACATGGTGGCAGCGGTGGGATGTATAGTAATTGTAATTTACTAGTGTCATTCAACATCTATACATAACATGGTGGCAGCGCTGGACTTGTATGCAATCTGGAAAGAGGGCTCTTCCAATATGATAATACAGGGCGGTGTTTCACAAAGATCCTAAGTTGAACTTATCTCTAAGTTGGACTTAAAAGTTATGGAAAGCCGTTAGCATCTTTGATAATATTTTGTGAAAGTTGTTTTAAAAGGCATAAAATTCTGAATCAAATTATCAAGGAGATTTCATGTTCTTGGTGTGCAAGTTATGAAAAGTCTAAAACACTTGAATTTTTGCTTTTGAATATTTTTTTTTGAAGGCTACAAATGGCTCTTCATAATTGTTAAGTCCAACTTAGAGTTAAGTTCGACTTAACATCTTTGTGAAACACCCCCCTGTACATGCATAAACGACATCAAATAGGAACACCAACCTTATCCTCCAGCTGTGGGAAGAGCTCCAGGACACGCTCCCACATCTTGTCAGCGATGCCCTTCTTGATGGCATCGTACTCATCACCTCTATGATGCATCCTGGTCTTCTCCCATTCCTCAAACCACTCCCAGTTTGCTAAGGTCACCAGGGTACAGGCAGACTTTCCTGTAAGGGGAATTTAAATGAGACATGGATAATTTGTTTTACAAGGGGAGTGGTGCCCTAGCAGTATTCATTCATTTCATTCATTCATTTTATTTCTGATTCTCGTAAAAAAAACATTAAAAATTATATCATACATCTAAGAAATAGAAACAATACAAAGAATA
>BEXV01001288.1:1897-37877 GCA_003118195.1 Hemicentrotus pulcherrimus
TTGGTCTAGAGTACTCTAGTTTGGTCTAGAGTACCTACATAAAGAGTTGGTCATTGTCATACTGCCATCTACAGGCAAGAAGTAGAGGTGTCACTAAATTCGTGGATAAATCCATGCATGGACCCACATCTCTCTTACTCTCTTCCCCTCTCTCTCTCTCTCTTTCTCTCTCTCGTAATTCTATGATAACTTTCACGAACTTTCACGGGTGGCAGCTAAAACATTGGTGATTGGGATAAATTGTTTACCAAGTTACGTGTATGGTGTGTTGCTTTTTAAAACATTTTCTCTTTCTCTCTCTCTCTCTCTCTCTCTCTCTTTCTTCATTCTGTGGGGGTGGCGAAATTTGTATCAATAAGATAATTTTAAATCTATTTAATAAACAAATGGGCTAGGGACTTGACAAACCAATGGGAATACCTTGGTAATTTATATGATGACGATAGAATCTAAATGATTTGTCATCTCTCATTTGCGTGGTATTTCTCTTGCTGAGGTTTGTAACTGTAAGTGGCTCTCGTTAAATAAGTCGAAGAAATCAAACGAAACCTTTTTATTGACATGATCGATGTCCCTGTACACAACCACCACCTTTGCATGCACGATGTTCGTGTTTATGCTATTCTATTCAGTTTTGCAAAAGATGTCTCATCAAGAAAATGATGACTTACTTTTTTAATAAAGCATATTTTTCAAAGAGTAAAGGAAATACGAAAAACCCAGGCTAAATGCAACTATTATAAAAACAGATTATCACATTTTCTACAACTGACAAATAATCAAAATGAGTGGATGCTGTTGTGGAATAAGAAGAAATACCCTAAAGAAGCTGTCACTTGCATCGTGTTTATGCAAAATCATTCTTTTACTTGTTGATATCTCGTTGCATGTGCTTTTATGGTTTCTGCAGTCTGGAGTTTATACAGATATTTAATTTGTAAACAATTCTGGAAAAAACTGCATGGAGTAATTTCGACCAGTTTCCCGCCGCTCCCTTGTAGCGACCTCCGTATATACGCCAAGCTTGACATTTTCTATTCATATTTAAACGGAGTTTCCAAGGCAACCATTGTAATGGATTGCCGAATCGCTGGTAATAATGGTTGATTTACTTACCCTTTTAGAGGCCTATCCTGTGATGGAATCAGTTTGTAATTATTTAATCATGATAATTGTTAGCTGTAGCCAGGAAATGGTCTCTCAACCTCCATTTTATGATGTCTGTCATACAATGAACACAAAGTCATGTTTAATTTAACAAACAATGATTATTCTAACTAGGAATTCCAAAATTCAAGCGATGATGGTTGTGAAGTGGATAAAGCTGAAAGATTACTTGTGTAGCACAGTATAGGATTGAGGTTGTTATCATTTTCTTTCAACGGCTGTCGTGTCCTTTTAATGCGTGAGGCCATGTAGGACTTAACGCGTTAAGAATCCGGTTTCATTTTTCCCTTTTCTCTGTTTTATTAACGGTAAATCATGGGCCAGCAAGACTAAACAGGTAATAATAAATCAATAGAATAAATGAACAAATTGAACTTGTGACGGGAAAAAAAGTCAAATAATCAAATTCCGCCCCTTCTTGAATGATGGAAATGCTTAAAAATCCTACACCCTGAGAAAATGTTCGAATTTAATGTGAAATAGGATGAGAACAAAAAATGACGCGGGGTATCTCTGTTTCAAGGCTTCGTCCTTCATCTGACTTCAAGTTCATAAACGACTTTAATCTGAAGCAATTGAGAGAAGATACAATCATTCAAAAAGCCATTAGAGTAGATGATAAAGTAATACAATTAATGATTACATTTACATTACACATAACTATAACTAATTAAAATGTAAATTATACATTTATGTATTTTGAATATATAGATTTATAATTCAATTTTGACAAACATATTATATGCATATAATATACAACTACACAACCACGTTTCCATTCCCACCCCATTCATCAGAGAGAACTTCACAGACCACACAGCGGTCCATGCTGAGGATGAACTACAATCAAAATTGCAACACACAACAGCTAATTGGTTTCACAATTTAGATCCTGTATTCTAAACGTTAATTAATTAATAACAACCTTCCTTATCATTTCCTCCCTCCATACTATTGAAATCACCCGGCCTGCGTATACACATAGAAAAATATATCCTGAAACGTTATACCTCTTGCTAACGTTCTATTCAGACACTGTATGTGTATAAGATGCATTTTATATCACCAGTGAGTGCCCACACTCAATTTCCAATATAAGTTTTAGTCACATGATCCTCTTGTATTTACTTTCAAATTTTGTTTATGAATTTCTACATTTTATATTGCGCATTTTATTATTTAGAAGCACATCAGCTGCTGCAGTGTAACCATGTGTACTGTATTTTTTATAAGACAAGTGTATGTCTATGAAAAGAAGATTTTTTAAAAACCATAATTCAACTGGGGAAAGGGGTACATATTCCCCTTTTGGGGGTAGGGGGGATTACGTGAGGCCTTGTGCCCCACACCCTTCAAATCCGTCATTGTAAATAAAGTTTTAAATCTCAACAGTACTATCCGACGTTTCTGTCAAAGATTATGTATCTAATTTATTTAAAAAAGAACAACCATGTCTGATTATTGTTATCATTTTACTAGCTTTAAGCAATATAATTATGTTCCGCATAAAGTTATGTAATACATTTCAAAGAGAAAAAAACATGTCTGATTATTGTTATCATTTTACTAGGTTGAAGCTATATAATTATGTTCTGCATAAGGTTTAAATGTGCAAGCGTAGTTGATAAGTCAGATTCTGATAAATGACTAGATCAACTCCCTCTCTCTCTCTCTCTCTTTCTCTATATTTTCTCTCTTTCGTTCTCTCTCTCTCTCTCTCTCTCCTCTATCATTCTCTCTTCTCTTTCTTCCCTTCTCACACTCTTTCCGTTATGTGCATATCAACCACTTGTGTTGTATTTTGTATCCAATTAGAGCATTTTAGTGTTGTTTAGTTTGTCCCGAGAACAGAATACAATAAATCCATGTACGACTCATCTACTCAGTGGTAATCCCCTACACTGATATCTTACATTCAACCCTTGACTCATTACTTTACTTAACCATAACCCTAGCCTATAACCCAGAGATATTGTCTCCGATCAACTGCTTCCCGAATATGACGTATATTATGTGTAATTTTAAAATACCCACACCCCCTTCTCCTCCTCGTGTCTTATTCCATCCACGTACAACTGTAAACATTATCCTAATTTTATTTAATTACTTGTTATCTCATTCACCCATTTGCGTTATCTCACGGATTTTGTGGCAGTGATATTCATTGAAAGGCTGGTGTAATACGAAAAACTTCACTCTTTTGTATACTCTTGTGAATTCGGAATTATTGCTGAAAAACAGGAAGGGCAGAGCAATTACTATCTTTTTTACTAAGAGCTAAAGATAGGGATTGTATAACTGAAATTTTCTAACTTCCACTGCACTCACACACCTACACAGATAACATCGGCACTATTCGTCTGAGGATTAAAAAAAAGCCCTGCATAATCTTCAGAACTATAATTACCACAAAGGTATTTTCTTCTATTTTTCACAGTTCAGACGTCGCATCTACAACGAGCACTAGAGCGATACGAAGAAGACATAGAAACAAACAAGTGTGAATTTAAATGATTTCATTGGGTTGGATTGCCAAAGCCATAAAATATGAGATTGAGAATTTTATTTTTTATTGAGAGAGAGACAATTGACAAATGATTGATGACAAGTGAAGATTGGCATTAACAGTACATAGCAATTATAAGCGAAAGGTGCGACAAACGCAGAAGTAACTGCCAAAAACCGATATAGCGTTCACACTAATACAATTATACACACTCACACACCCCACCACGCATACAATAATGTATAACGTTAGTACATGCACCATCAAACAGAAAGCACAACCCTTCTTTACAAAGCGTGCTTTGGCAACCACTTGGAGCTCAGTGAGCTGGGGATACACAGGAAATTCCAAACCAAAGGCAGTGGCGTATGAACAGTCATGCGGATAAGTATTGGACTCTTTCATCAGTGCATGCTAATGGCTTTTTATCTGTATTTTTAAAAAAAATTAACGAACAAAAATGTGTTCATTTTGAAAGGATATACTGTTGATTTCATCTGATCTACACATCCAATCTACTTCAATGGTGTTAACATGGTATCAGTGAAGGGAGCATTTCGAATCAAACGCTTTTTTGATCGGCTGTAGTCGACATCAGCGCTGTGCCTACTGTCTGTTGGAATACTCATCTCATTTTGTCGGCGCCTCGGGGCAACACAGAGCGGAGAGCAAACCTATAAGAAAAGAGGAAATATCACTCTTTCATCTACAGACTATGCGAGCATGAGAGAATAATGTGGATAAATACCCTGTTTCGACCTAGCCACACAGAATACTAATTTAGCCTGGATATGACACGCTGAGGACACCTTGTTTTGGGAACTCATGTCATGGGTTGCTCATCGTCTACGGCTGATGTCAAACGAGGCGGGTACTCTAACGGGAAGCTGCCCGAACCTAGTGCTCCACCACCGACTGACCCTCGTCTCCCTCTCACCGCCAGACAGAAGTTCAGCCTCGAAAAATCGTGGAAAGCTGTTCAGAGGAATATGGAAGGGGTCGGAATGAACACACTATTAAGGTAAAACATCAGTTAACTGTTTGGAACGTCTTCGATCTACCTAAGATATGAACATAATTATCAAATATCTAATTTATACTGCATTCAACGTGGGCTGATTTGATTTTTCTTGAGGCTATGTTTTATTGCATTCCTCATTTCTTTTCTTTTCACCAACCGGAGCAATTTGTCAGCCTTTGATATACATGTTTGAAGAAAAAACCCTCAAAAGTACAGGTTTGTATTTTCTTCTTTTTATTTTCTTCTTTTTTTCTTTCACTAGGACTGTCGGAGACCCCTCAATAAATCTAAAACGATTTTTGTTTAAACCATCAGCAATAAAGAATCATCGAAAATAATATAGAATATAGAGGGTCATAAGACACATGGACATCCAGACGACCGACAGCCCAAGAGACTGCCGGTCTATTGCCGGCCCGGGAGACCGACTCGGGCGGTTAGTCTTGTAAGCCTCCCTTTCATTATGTCTAGGCGCCGTTGCTTCGACTAGCTTTGTCGAAGCAAATCCTGCCATATCTCGATTGGATCATCATTAATAAATGATGTACGATTAATTTCACTGTCAGCTGTCACTGAACCATATCACTGATATGTTTTTTTTCCTATCCATATATCGCTAATTGCTACCTCGTCGGGTTTAGTTCGATTGTTGCGTAGGTTATATTCCAAAGGCAAACTCATTACCCTGTCCATATTGGTGTACTTCTTCAAAAGTACATGGCAAGTTAAAATGTACTTACATTTTTCCAGTAGAAATATTTCTGTGCTGTTTCCCCTATTTGGGGCTGAACACGAATTTGTAATCAAACAACCAAACGATATAATGTAAGTGGCTGAATAAATACATTTCCAGCTACCCATATGATTTAATTTAAAAATCTCAGTTTTTTCAGAACATGGTTATGATCAAATATGGCGGTTGACATGGTTACGCCTGTAATCTAAGAAGAAAAAAATTGAATAAGAAAGTGTAAAAACATATAGAACTGTGGAAATATATCCTTTTCATGCTAGAAGTTTGATTACCATCCTGATCTTGATCGTTAAAAGATATATTTGTGCCAGAATATTGACGTCTCTATGGTAACGTAATGAAAGCATTTGGTAGTTAAAAATGTATAACAGTTAGCGCTTTCTCAAAGGACGAAAAGGGAACCTTATTTAAATATCAAAGGCTGGCAATTCAACATACCAATGGAAAAATTACCGATCCAAGACTTGAAAAGTCAAAATGTTTGACCAAAAAGATGCTTTACAGTAGAAGGAAGCTATTTTAAAAGTCAAAGACTCAACCAAAGGTAAGCTCGTCGGACAGAAAATCTAAAATATTTTATAAAAGCTGGCTTATGAATAATGACATTATTTGCAAAAACTACGTTAGCTGCAAAAAGGAGATTTAAAAAAAGGATTCCTTACATTAGAGGAGAGATATGTATTCAAACAGTCAAAGACTCGAATAAGATGTCTGCTTGTGTGTATATAATTTCTAAGATTTGTTATAAGATGTGTCATAGAAACAGGCACAGAATAACCACATTATTTGTAATAATTACATAAGTTTCAAAAGGGGATATAGAAATATATATTCTTATACTAGAGGAGAGGTGTGTATTCCAACAGTCAAAGACTCGATGAAAAATGTATGGACAGAATTTTTGAGCCAAGAATAAACACATTGTTTGGAATGACTCTACATTAGTTATATACAAAAGTAGACAAATGACAGAAAAAAGCGAGGTTCTTTTCTGTAGAGGGAAGCTTTTACAGTAGAAGGGAGCTATATTCCAACAGCTGAAGACTCGATATACAGGGCTGCGCTTATTGACACAAAGAAAAATAGGATTTTCTTAGAAACGAGCTAATGAATAAGCACGTTAGTTACAAAAACTGCACCAGATGCAAAATTGGGCATATTATGACGTTAATCACCTTCTCATGCTTTTTTAATGATTTATCAACAGATTTAGTTGGGCTCTAAGTATAAAATGATGGGATTACTGAGATTCGAGGTCTGGTAGAAGCGTGCTACCATGCATCTCGATTTGTGGTAACCTCCTGGTGAAGTTCAGTTTTCATAGTTACCATGACAATAACAAGGATATACATTGTGCCATCTCGACAATACGAGCGAGGTGGAAGAGGGGAAACAATGTAGAGTGGTCGGATGATAAGTGTCACTGCACCATCATCATCATCACAATTAATTTACTCAACTCACAGCTCAGCCGACTCAGTGGAGCGAGTTAAAAGCGAGAAGAAAAGTGTGGCTCGAGTCGCTAAGGTAACCACGTCATGTCATTATCAGATTAAATTTATGTCTGTTTCGGAAGCAGTAATATAGGCGTTATCGGTATGGCACAGATATCGATAACTGCAGAATTGCTTTTTATAAACATTTCGGATTTAAATGTGCAAATTATACACGACAGAATACAATGAATACCACCGTCTATACGTAACTGTTTTATCGGATATGTGCTCTTCTTTATGAATCTTGGTACATGGCTAAAGTAAAGGGGACAAATACACCTATCGTTTTTAAGACACAGTATACCAGGTACTATTTAACAATGTGACAAGGACCTTTTACCTGGAAGTAATTAACGTTTAAACTAAAAAGGTAAAAGTCTCTAAAGTTGTAAGGAAATTGTTAACTTTGTCACGTTCCGTTACCCATTAACGTCTAGTCTCCGACATCAAAGCTCCTCTAAAAGCGATTTAATTATGAGTGCTGTCTCGTCATAAACCCTCGATATCCTGTTGATAAAAACACAAAGTGCACATTGCCTGATAGAGATGACTACGCATCTACTATTGATATTGCTTTGAAGGAAAGGTTCATTATTTGAACAGTATCAAATCCAACGATAAAGATTAAGTGTTACTATTTATTTGTACTATTAGTACTATTAAAATACTGTTAATACTATAATTTCGTTTCTTTGTTCTTGAAAATCTTGAAGAGTTAATATTTTAACAAACTACATTAAATGGCTCGAAAACACATTGCTAATGTTTGACGAGTTCTTATAGACAAAAACAATAAGACAAAGACACTTCATAATGCCTGATAGGTATTTCCAAACAAAATTTGTTCATAAATCTTGTTTGAACACATTGCTTAAATCATGACTTGTGATGGCTAAAAAGCATACCTGTGTATACTCTTTTTATAATTGTTCATATTCTTTTAACGATTTGACTCAACTGCAGCATAATTTCAACAATAAACTTTCTGTTCATCGTTGTATCCACTTATATTCAGCATGTGTCAGGATTTTGGACTATATACAAAGAATTCGATCTTCATCATTAGGAAAATACGAAAATAAGGCATCAACAACAAATATATTCCCGCACTTCAAAATAGAGATAATATGCAGCCTCTTATGTTTTGCATATTCATTCAAAAAATCATATGGAACAATGTTTTCGTTTCATAATATTCATGACCGGTTTAATAAATTTTTAATAATTTAGAGAATAAAACAAAAACTAAACATATGGACTAAAAGATGCATGCTCAATCTTATTTTGTGAATATAAAAATTAGGTACGATCTTTTAACAGCATAAATGCTTGGCGGCAATAATCCATTATAATAGTTGATTACTTGGCTATAACAATCTTTGTTAATTGTAAATAAAATGAAGATTTGCTGGTTGCTTGAGTAGACTAGAATATCACAGCCAAGGCCAACGGCGGAAACTAGAGCAATGATTGAGGCACACGCTTTCGCCATTAATTAGTGAAAACAACGCTGGATCATCTATTTGGAGGTATTTTAACCAGGGTAGGTGATTGGCATGATGATGGAGATGATAATATCGGCCATAAATATTTGAGGTAGTATTTGGGGTAGGCCAGCGTTGATGTAACCGAAGTAAAAAGGACAGTCTTTGTGATTTCATGCGGTAGAAAACAGTAAGACAGGGGGCAACATGTAAATAAAGATACTAATGATGATGATGATGATGGTTGTTATTATTATTCCGTTACTTTTATAATTATCATTATTTTTGTTGTTGTGATTATCATTGTTTTTAGTTTAAAACTATTGATAATTATCATAATAAAAATGATAATGTCAAATATTGATTGATAAATTATTTTCATTGAAATCATGTTAATGTTTATACATTCAATCAAAGTAATATAATTTATATCACAACTAGAGAGCATACAAATCAGGGGAATTATTTGTAAAAGACCTGCGCTAGAAGATTAAATGAGCTTTTGTAGTTGTATAAAAATTATTTATATTTGTGTAAACGAAATATTTATCACTTTAATCCTCATATTCATAAGTACTATCATGCCTCATGAAATTACTTATATATGGGTCCGTGTTATTTTTGTACACAATTGATCGAGTCAGCATTAAGATATGATTTGGAAGGATGTTAGTTACAATAATGCCCAGAAGGCAGCCAAAAAAAAAGATGAAATATTTCATATCAACTCTCACCAATACCATGTAATACACGTAAAAGCTTTATGTCTAAAACACAACGGTCGACGTATTATCTTAAAATCGCAGTTTTAGACGCCGCGTAAAATCTGTCAAATCTCCATTTATTTAAAAATGAAAAAGCCTCTTCGATCCCAGAAAAAAAACCCACCCATAAATGCCTCTTATAAAGAATATGCAATTAGTACACAATCGTAAACATAAGTGGAGATCAAGGGAGCTCTTACGTTTCTGCACTTTCGTTTCATGAACGCTAATTTCAGCGTGCTTATAAATGTCCTTGATATATTTGAGAGTCGTTTGATGTGTGAGCGAGATTGCGAGTTAAGGGGTTCTTGCCCTCTTCGCACTCCAGGGTAACACATAACTACATCCTACTCGACGATGTCCAACAGGATATCAATTTTCCCGCGCTTTGCTACGTGACATGAAATTCGTCTGTGTTGATTTCAACGTCATACGAAGAAGAAGGGGAAAAAGAATACTCTGGAGAGCATCTCAGCCATCTAGCATCGCTCAAGCATGGAGCAATGTGATGAACGTTTATAGCCTTCTTGTCCTCTTTGTGTGAAGTGTTAGTCCTTAGCAAGCAATTTGAAGGGGGAAAAGACATCATTAAATAGGAATGCATCTTACAATTGAATTATTATTCAGATGTCGATGTATTGACTGTATACGACAAGAACTGGTGTAGAAAATTGAAATCCATTCACTTTCCTTTATGATCAACTTTTTTAATTCGAATATAAATATTCATGTACACAGAGTACTCCCTGTGTATACATGTGTTGGTGTACGATAAAGAATTACTTTATTCTTATCACGGAAATTGTCAGTATCTTTATGACACAGCTCCTAGATACTGCACCTAACAGTCATGATTTAGTTAAATGTATTTGCTGTTCAGTTCATAATGGAGTGGTTTCCAAGAAAAATAAGAGAGAGAAAATGTGAAGAATACTATCGAAAACTTCCGTGATGGATAGAAAATATGATGAGAGAAAATAATCGTACATTTACATGTATTGGTTTATCATGTCTGAATGAAAAATCATAAAGGATTTGTTAGACTGCATGCACTGTAATAAATGATCTACTTTTGCTATCTGTTTATTATACCCTCGCCGACGAAGTCGGAGGGGATATAGTAACGCAGCCGTCGGTCTGTGCGTCCGTGTGTCCGGCCGGCCGTCCGTGCGTCCGTCCGTCCATAACAAATTTGGTTTCCGATCGATAACTTCAGTAATATTTGACGGATTTTAATGAAATTCGATATGAAGGTACATGATATCAAAATACAGGCTAAGTTCGATTTTGGAGAACGTAGGTCAAAGTTCAAAGGTCATAGCTCATTAAATATGCTAAAAAAATACACTACTGGTTTCCATTCAATAACTTAAGTAATGTTTGGAAAATTTTAATGAAATTTAATATGAAGGTACATGGTATCAAAATACATGACAGCCTACATATAAGTTCGATTTCTGAGTATGTAGGTCAAAGGTGAAAGGTCATAGCTCATTAAATATGCAAAAACACCTAATTATATATGTAAAAATGTGGTAAACTTCCATGCCTAGTAATAGTATAGTCCAGTGGAGGTAACTTGTTCTGACGTATATAGGCAATAAGTACCCTGCGAGGAGATGCTACGCTTTGCGTTGACTTGTATACATTGTCTCTGTAAAATATAGAATTCAAATTTTATGTAAAATGGAAATAATAAGCCAATGGGCAGAATAGGTAAAACATTTGAGTTGGCCATCCACAAAATTAAAAATTATGTTATTTATTGGAAAATGTTTATGCAGATAAAAATATTTATTTATGGGGCATTTAGAAAATAAAATGATATATTCTGCAAATACATTCCGTATTTTTTTTTTATAGAAATAACGTAAGAACTTTATGTGCCCAAAGATTAAGTATGATTTTTATGTGTGCTCACGTACATTTATAAACCAATATTATATATTAATAGAGGTATTATATATATGCTAATGCCTGATATGTCGCAAGTCTTTCTCTTTCGTATCTCAGTCAGCTTTTTAAGATTCGATGATGCTATACAACCCTAGCCCTGCATTTTGGACATGATTATCTATAATAAAAATTCATCAATTTAATTTCATTCCGCTTCAGCTCGAGTCGCTATCGAGGCATCACCGACGAGTGTACACACAGGATAAAATCAGTTCCTATAGCGACTGACTACAGAGTACAATGATGTATGGATTGGGTGCCGATGAGAGAGCTGTAGAGAATGGGATAGAAGGGAAGAGAGAGAGAGAGAGAGAAAGAAAAATGAATGAAAATAATGTATGAAAGAAAGATTCATGAGGGATGTATTGACATACAGTGTAACTGTGGAAACGTTCAGACAAACAGCACGGTAGATGAACCCCATTAGCAAAATTAGAAAAAAAATCGGTGAGATGCTGTTTAACCACATTACGCTATATACAGAAAAGATCACTCTTCTATGTTTTCCATCGTTCATGAGGGATGTGATGAGAAAGCTGTTTCAACCATGATCTAAAGTATGTATTAATCATCATTGTTGGTATATTTGAAATCAACTGATTAATTTAGTAATTATTATTATTATTATTATTATTACTTTATTACTTATACCGCGCTTTTCCCATAAGGCCCAAAGCGCTTACAGTGAATGAAAATAATAATTACATAAATACATATAATTAGAAAAAACAGTCTTAGAACTACAAATTACAAAAAAGATGTGTTTTTAAGGCTTTTCTGAAGGTTATAACTGATGGAGACTGCCTGATTCTAAGTGGTAAATCATTCCAACATTTTGAAGCAGATACAGTAAATGTTCTATCACCGGCTAATGTGCGGGTAACTGAATATGTGAGACGGAGAGGATCACTGGCTGACCTCAATGCCCTGGAAGGTGTATATAAATTCAAACATGTATGTAAATATTGTGGAGCTTGATTATTGAATATTTTGAATACAAACAAGAGTAATTTAAAAACTATTCTTTGTTTCAAAGGAAGCCAGTGTAATGATCTCAAGAGTGGCTGAGATGGATGGTCCCTGGAAACCTGAAATATCAATCGGGCTGCCCAATTTTGTAGCCGTTGCTACAAAAAGCCAGAATTGGTTAATCAGTTTTCGTGTAAATATCTATGAAGCCTATGATGACCATTATGTAATTGAATTCCTAGAAAACCTTCTCAACAATAAAATAACAATAATAATAATAATAATAGCTAGTTCTTATATAGCGGATGAGATATTTTTTTAATCTTTAAATCTTAAATCTTCTTTAAAAGCGAGCTGGTATACTTTTCAAAGGAACTAGGTATTTGCCATGTCGAGTCTCGATTGCAGTGTTATTAACATTTTTCTCATATCCGGTCGCTGCGCCCACCCCTTCTCTCTCTCTCTCTCTCTCTCTCTTTCTCTCTTGGTCTCCTTCTTTAACCGCCCCCTCTCCATCTCTTCCTATATCTCTATTTGTGAACTTCAAAATCTCAACCTCATTTTGTGCACTGTATGAATGATAAACTCATCATCGCTCTCTTTCCTCTAATTTATTTGGCCAAGCAGTGCATGGAAAGTCGTCATGGATCAGTCGAAGTCTCGCGAGATCTCATTAAAAGACGAGAATTAAAGATGTTTTTTTCTTCACATTCCGATTTAAAAAAACACACATACATACACATGCATACTTCGAAATACATATCATACTTGGGATCTTATATCGTGAAGACCCGCCTACAAAGATTATAGTCATTCGTTATCATGTTCTTGTTTTAAACATTTTGTTTATAATGCATACGCTCTTATGTGATCTCTCTGTAATTTTTTTTTTTTTTTATTGCTTCACAAGTGGGCCTTAAGTATTTGATTTCAAGTAGATTCGGGGCCTTACAATCTCATATATTATTATTGCCAATATTATTATTATTATTATTATAACATTTCAAATCCTGAATTGTAGTCGGAACGAAAGGTATCGTAATTACAAAGAGCCTTAATCACAATTTTCACACATAATTTTTTATGACTTTGATAAATTTATATCGATTCACTTACACTATTTGCTTTAGCGCCGTTTGATGAAGAATTTCAATATCCGAGTAGACGAAAAAATGCATCCATCTAACTTTAAACAGTCGAGAATTTTGAGAATATTCTCCTTTTCCTAAGACGAACCTCATGCATTATCAATGGTCCATAATGCATGGGATGAAATATAATTGTGTCACGGTTATATATATATTAAAAAAACCGAAGTCGGGGGACAAACGCCACTATCTATTTGTATTCGAGGCTTCTGCAATTATTTCCTTCATAACCATTGGAGTGCCACTGAAATTTGTCATTCTTCTCTAGACGGATGTTGCATGATAATCTCTTGTGAGTTGTATTAAATCGCGAGATCTTAGACGATCTGAGGCAAGTATGTGCCCAAAGTGCCGACTATTAAACTACGTATTGCGCTTCTATCCTTCTGATAAACCAATTTCGGATTTATGAATATACGAATATAGGCCATAATGGAACACGACTTTCTATGATCTCCCTCTTCACATTATTGCCCTTGCTTTTTCCCCTCTCCACCTCTGCCCCTATCCCTTCTCTCAGTTTTCATTCTCATTTTTGAGCGGTTGTTTCAGAATGGGATATTTAAGAATTTAACAATCTCCATCATTCCCTATGTTTCTGTCATAACGCGTAACTGTTCTCATTTCCCTTACACCTGTCCTTTCTATCTTTTCTCGTGGATTTTTTTTTTCTTCTCAAAACATCATTCGAAGAAAGAAAAAAAATTACCTCTCTGCAAAATATCAAGACCATTTCACTTATTATCGATCCTTTCATCTATCACTCAGAATAGTCGATTTCACCCAGTATTCATACACTCAAAGCCACCCCACTCTCACGCACACCCTCGGTCTAATGTCCTTTTTGTTTTCTCTCTCTCTCTCTTCCCATTTCCCTATATATATTGGATATCAATGTGTGCGTGTGACGTGGGTGTGCGTGTGTGCGTAGGTATGTAAATATGTGTGTATGTAAATATGTATATTTTTGAAATTGGAAGATTTGACATTGCGAATGCTTCTGTTCTTTACTTGAATCACAGCTATAAGGTCAATATGATTAGATTACAAAATTGACAATGACAGTGAAAACAAAAATGTTAAACGCGAATTCACTGCCCACCCCCCCCNCCCCCCGACGATTGCAGGGGGACAAAATATTTGTGCTCTGAGGATTATGTGTGTCTAACAATGCAATATAATATGAAAAACGATTCCAGTACAATATGTCTGAGTTATGAGCATACAACGAAAGTAAAAGGAAATCGGGCGATTATTCAGACGTGTATACATAACGCCGATCCCGTCTGTGAAGTGTGCCTTTCAGTAACTGTAATATATTTCACGGTTTCGTTTAGTTTGCATTTTATTTACCTGGTCCAAACAACCCATCTACAACATGATTTAGAATCACTTTGATCCAGTTGCTATCGGAACTCAAGTGTTGGTATATGCATCGAGGTTAACGTGATTCCAAGACGAAATAACTCCATGATACTAAACATAATGACTATATTCGATTGTCGAGAGGTAATGTGTCTCATTTGTCGAGGGTTCACTTACTTCATGAAAAGAAGAAATAAATTAAAATCAAAATTAATAAAATCTTGGCTTAAAAGGGTAATAAAAAGAATTAAAGAAGAGCACAACAAAATAAGCAAAACATAATAAAGAGATGCTTAATAAAATTTATGATATCGTCATTACCCACAAAAAACGCAATTGTTATAATGGACCCAAATATAAGAAAAACCTCGAAAAAACGAAAGACAATTTGTATCAAAACAAAAAGTAAAGTTGCTAACTTAATCATCCTTTATCCATTAACTCTTAGATTTTTTCATTCGCCCATGGAGTACTTTTTTGTTGCACAATCCTTTTTTTTAAAGGTGCATACATATCTAACTAAGCTTGCAAAAGAGGGACCTATTTACCCTAAACCTTATATATTGATTGTCATCTGTTAAAACGCCAAAAGTCAAACACATTAATGCTGATAAAGAAGCTAGTGTGAAATGGACTAAGTGTCGCCTTTCTCGTTAATAGTTTATTTCTACTACATAACAGTGAGATGGGTACTCAAAAACACTCGTGACTTCCGATAAACCAGAAGCCAAACGATGTGTGAAATGAGATTAGTGTCGCCAAATCACGACTGGATAATGTTGGATAGACGATTAGTCATTTGTCGCTTACTTCTTTTTTATCAACTTTCTCATCTCCTTTCTACTCGTTCTTTCTTCTACTTTCTGATTCCATTACTTTCAGCTTTCAAATCTGATATTTCCTTGTGTTAAATTGATTATTCATAGCAGACATGACTGTGTTTGGTCACAATTTACGAAATGAGATGATTCCATTGAGGCCGGAAACCAAATCAGCTTATTATATTCATTATTCTTCTGGATGATTTGCCTCGGGTAGCATTGAAGGGTGGGAAGAAATTATTTAGTGTGAAATACCTCTTTCCCCTGCCCCTTCTTATTTCGCTATACCTCACCATTTTCTTGGTGTCTTGATTAAATTAATTCAATTGATTAAGTATTCATTGTGGAACTATTGCGGTGTATGAACGCTCATCTGAGAAACTGTGAAGTATTGCTCGTGCACTCAGTTTTCTCACCCCACCCCACAACTTATTTCTCTCTCTCTCTCTCTCTCTTTATTTCACCCTGCCTGTCTAACTTTCTCTCAAATTTCTCTTCATTTTCTACCTGTCATTTTGTTTTGTTTATAATCATTGTGAGGAAAAAAGAAGGCGTCATGCTTTTGCTTATTTTGAAAGTCAGCTCAGTCGGGATCTATTTATTTTGCTTGTTAAATGTGATAATAGTGCAGATAACCCATCTTGTATTGCGCATTTCACGTTTTGACACAATTTCCGTACACGCTTCCTAAGACCTTTAGGTATTAATATCCCGGTCGAGGCCGCAGTAGATTGTATGTGTAAAGATCAGGTTAAAAAGAAAACTGAATAAAATGAAACGAACAGAAGAATGAAATGAATGGTGTGGAAGCATCGGAGACAATAATTATTCGGGGTTAGGTGTCCTATCACACTCACAAGCCAACGAATAAATGATAAATTATGCTGATAAAGTGTAGTCGCATAAGAAGAGGCGGTAGATGTCTCTCTCTCTCTCTTTCTCTCAGCGCGCTGTTGACGTCATTGTTGTCAAAAAGGTGACAACTGTTCTTGAGGCTGAAAGCAACACCCGGGATACCTGCTAGCCCCAAGACCATAGCTCCTGCCTAATGAGGTGACTGACATGGGAATTATTCAGGGGTCTTGTGAATATCATTATTCTTCCGTCTGACCTCTCGTAAATAGGTTACTGGATTGTACGAGGGTATGTAGTTCCTATGTGATGGAACGATGTACAGAAAATGTGCTTCAGAAGATGACAAGAGGACAGTGCTTCTAGAGAAAATGATAAAGCAAGAATTAAGATCATAAGAGAAGTGAAACATTCTCTATTAAAAAAGGAGCGGGATCATGGTTTCGTATACACATTTTGACCAAGAATTTTGACCAAGATGAAAAAGATGACCTGATACAAAATTAATGTAACAAAGACAAATACTGAAAGGTGATGGAGAAAAACAGGGGAAATTCTCATACAACCTAGTGAGGATTCAGCCAGGTATTGTCACTTGTATTGCTTCGTGGGACAAATAATGCATGATAATTATATACCGGTGTTATTTATGGTACGAATATCAATTACACCTTAAATGTGCTGTAATCCGTTATGATTGAACGGTATTCGGCAGGTTTATTGTAGCATATCCCCGTTATTTGCATACAAATGAAATGTGGATCAGGTCGGATCGTAATAAAAATAAAAAACTGGTAGCATCAATTCGCTTGGTAGTGACTCCTCTATTGCACTTGTACGACGATAGTGATGGAGCTTACGTAGAATTACATTTACTCTTGCCCTTTGCAAGGATCAAGTTTAATAATCCATGATTACAACTGGATGCAACCCTTTTCTATCCATGATTGCTTTAGTTTTCTATTATCATTTTCTCTCCTCTCTCTCTTATTTTTCAAAGGTGAAATGGCTGCCTTTGGTTTTTAAGGTATCTGTGCCATGTTTAATTATATTTTCAAAAAACAGTATAAAGGCTGTGTGATTATACATTAAGAACAAAAGGATGTCGTATTATTTCCATCGATATTGTACTTAAATGATGTAACACATCCTGTTAATAAAAATCTCTGCATCTAACAAAAATGTAAGCAATGTAAATATTATTCGAGATCAAGTTTCAAGATGATATTCAAAGTTTTTTTTAATCAGCTGAAAGAAATCATAAAACATACTGAGCATAATTTGTATCGATCTATGTTGAATATAGGGACGAGGAGGGTAAACAAATGTATCAGAGATGTGTGCATGATAGGATTACACTGTCAATTTTCATGTGCTTCATCCTCCAATGAAATTGATGCCTTTCTGTATAATTATTGTTTACAAGCTGTGCTGTGTATTTCTCCAAGTAGTATGGACTATGGAATAATATTATGAGCACCTTTCCGGTTTCCGCTAAAGTTCAAGAATGCGTAACGAAGTTGATGAATAATAAATGTTATATAAGTATTTTTTTTCCCAGCAGCGACCGATGTTGGTTACTCACTGGACCAATATACATACAAAATTTAGTAAGCTAGGTCGTCAGATAAATTGTAGAGAGGCTTGTATAAATGCATTGATCAGTATTTCCTTCCTAGACAATACACAGAAATCCAGACAACAGTAAAGCAATAGTATATGAACACAACAATTCGAAGAAATAATCAAATCATAATCAAATTCAAATGTGAAAAAATTGTTTTTGGATTAGTCATAATGACTGTAATATTTAATTTTTTTTTTATTGGGTTTTTGTCTAAAATGTGTTTAAAACAACTGAAGGTAACTGTTCTTTTATTTCAGTATTCCGGTGTATACATTTCTCATGACATTCCAAGATTCATATTTTCCTCAGAATCATTCATCAAATTGTCATTTTCTTTCGAATATTATCCTTCAGGGGACATCCATTTCTATGTATGCCTTAAGACAATTTATTCTAATTAGAGCGAAGAGAAGACACCTGCTCAGAGGTGCATGATGACGCCAAATAAGACCACTCAGTAAATTAGAAGATGTGCTTAGAACAATGGAAGCAATGCTAATTGCAGTTTGAAGTTCATTTTCCAATTAACTGTATCGCTAAGTTTAAAAGGAAGGCTAGAGAAATATAGGCCTACGTACTATGGTAATAGAATATCCACTTTAATACGATATGGTTTAGTATTTTCTGTTTCTAGTTCCGACCATGCAGACTCACACGATCTCGCACATAATACAGTGACTGCGCGCCGTTAAATCACATCAGTTCTGCAAATACACACACACACACACACACACACCCACACGCACGCACACACACACGCGCGCGCGCGCACACATTCACACCCACTCATCCTCCCTTTACCGTTAAAGTTCTTTTTACCTTGAGGTCATATTTAAGTCTTAACAGGGACCATCCTGATTTGACATCAGGGGGGGTGTTTAATAAAGCTGTTCGTAAAGTTACACATGACTTTATGAACGACTTGAATATGAAGTGCCAGATAGGATGCCCAAAGTTTTTCCTGATGTTTTAACAAAGTGTGACTATATTAACAATAACCTCAAATTAATTATGGCAAAAAAAAATATATACTTTGCATTAAAATGTTTGTTATATGTTTGTTATGACAAAAATGTTAATCTACATCTGCACAATTCAACTTTAGCTGATACAGTTAAAAAAAGACTGAGCATCCCATTTGGCTTTTCATATTTAAGTCATTCGTAAAGTCATGCGTAATTTGACGAACAGCTTTATAAAACACCAACAGGACATCATTGGCATCGAACATGATGACTTTTATAACCTCCTAAACATATACAGTACTATAATTATAGTTTCGGAATCTACATCACATTTTCGAGAGACAACTTTACAATCACAGTGTCTTTTGTTGACCATCATGGATAGTAACATATTCCATGATTATATCAACATCACAATTAATGAAACTATTCTGAATTTCTTAAAGAAAGACAATCAGCATGAGCATCAATAATAATTATTCTCAATTTTCTTTCTCTTTTCTTTTAAATACTACCAAAATAGAACTTGTGATCCTTGTGAACCATAATAATACGGGAGAATGGACTGTAACAAGTGCATACTTCTTCGTAAGCACGCCAATACCATGCAATGAGCTAAGTGCTCTCTAAGAAGAAAAGAGTGAATGTTTACTCTGTTTTCATTACATTTTCACTCTCCAGAGGAGTGACGTCCGTGATCACTCGATTTTTTTAGAGAGTGGGACATCGATCAGGAGTGATTAGTAGATAGACATTTGTGTCACGCATTGGTAAAGTTCATGTAGCAATGACATATCTAAGGGCGCTCGCGGTCCCTTTTAAAACGTGACTATATCCCTCCCCCCCCAAAAAAAAAAAAAATTATATAATACACCAATATGCATTTGAAGAATGTGATTAATTCTTTTATTTTTTTATTTTTTTTTGGGAGGGGGGGGGGGGGGGGNGGGAGGGGGGGGGGGGAGGGAGCTTGCTAGTCTGATTATTCGGAATTGTGCCCCCATTTCAAAATCCCGGATCCGCCCCTTGTACGGTGTTGGCAAAATGCTGTGATATTGAATTGCCTCTTTTGAATTCATCTCCCCCACTGCAATATTACATTAGCATCCCCCTAGTTTGTATGAAATTTATGTAGAACACATCTAATATCAAGGCTTGATTAAAAGCTGTAATTTAAGACGGTATCATACATATTGGTTGGTCTCTTTTTCATCCCCGTCGCTGTACATTAGGTATATTGACCAATTAGGTATGAACATGAAGGACAACATCTTTTAAAGTGATATCGTGTGAAAAATCAGATGAGATTATGGAAATTTAGCGAATAAGCAGATTATGGTTTACGCAGTCGCAAACATACTATACTGCATAAGTGTGGGGCAAGCCTTTTGAATTAAATTTCTATTTTGTTTGATCTATTAAAAATGAATGAAAACAACGTAATATGCAATGTGTATGGTGTGTGTATGTGTATGGTTCCCATATACATAATAATCAGAAACGGTTGGTGGTTTGTTTTAACCTGACTGCTAAGAAAGCTTATCAATATTCTTATGTTACCAGGGGGACCGACGGCTTTAGTCCTCTCAGAGGGACTTGGTAATGAGGATTACTGCATTAACAAAGATCACTAGCACATGGACTTGGTTTAGAGCCCGGGACCATCAGGTTACACTTTATAAAGTTGTTTAATACATGTATAGAGTGGTGGATAAAGTCATAACTCTTAAAGAGAAGGTTGAGTTCTGGGAAGAGGTAAACAATAATTTGTGAGCGTTATCATTGTTATTATGCAAGAGTGGAAGAACATCAGATTAAACATGTTACCTGAAAAGCATGGCTCTTCAAATGCCTTCATATTCTAAATATGACATGAAACATCGTAAAAATCCGGGGTAGGTTTTTTTCGCGACGGTGCTCATTTAGTCCCATATACATCATTCTGTGTACAGTGCTTGTAACTTTGCCAAGATTTTGCCAAATTTCTTATCATTTTGATGATTTCAGAACCTTGCAATACACACAAATACTTATATACTAGATGATCAACCTTTTCTGATAGATTCCACACTGTTTACTTCACAATGCAATCACATGACCAGAACTCAACTTTATCTTTAAGGATTCGAAAGTGGAAGATAATGATATCGGAGTAAGTAAAATTATGGAGAAGTAAAAATACAATGTGGTAGCTCATTAGAGACATTGAGTATGCACATTATAACAAAAATGTCATATGGGTTTCATTTTCATTTGCCTAATCAGCTTTGAAACATTAAGAGGATATGTAACGCCTTCATTCCTACCCTAAAATGTGTAGTGTTTACTAAAGTTATTAAAATTATGCCTCAAGAGACAAAACATCATGAAGTAGTTCACAGTGGGCGAGTTCAAAGTAATTGCGAGACAGCAAATGACTATCCTGATATTTATTATTTCTCTTTGTTGTCTAAAGCCTCTCTCTCTCTCTCTCTATCTTACCCTTTTACTATCCTTGCGTGTTTAAGTGGCCTGCAAACCCCCATTAAAAAGAAGAAACCTGATACATTGACTGATTGTTCAATTTCCGCACTTCAGCGCACGCCATCGGGTGACCAGCGTGTCGGCTGCATTGCTCTTCTGAGGGTCGCGCTTGCATTTTATATTCATCCCTAAAGGTAAAATCCACAACCTATTTAAAAATCCAAGTTTTACAGCATAAGATAACACGTCTGTTTGCCGAACGCAGTTTGGAATGGAGCAGTAGACGATCACGGTGTAGCGAGAATCAAATATTGGCAGAACAACGCAAAAATGGATTTAGGCGGCGTAAAAAAAAAGTTGCATTTGCGCTACAGGTTGCGTATGAGTGTTTTAATCCTAACTGCCGCCTGAAACGGTTGTCTATTGAATGCTAATGGATTCAATTGACACAAATAGTAATGCACCATGCTTTGATAATTACCCCGTAATTTCCATTAAGAGACCTTTTATTCACTTAATGGTCAAAACAAAGAGAAGAGCTCTATGCATTGTGCCTTTCCAGCAATGCTATTATGCAGAGCACTTAATCGTCGGCAACACCATAACCTTTTCGTGTGTTCCAAATGATGAACCTTTTTTTCCGACAGAATTTACGATTTTACATCGGATGACCTTTTAGTCCGACTTCGAGGCCTTTACAAGACACTTATCTCTCCCTCTCTCTATAATCATTGGGCATTTTCAAAGCGCTCAACTGAATGATTGCATCTGAGAGATACGTTTCTGATACAAACACTTTGAATTTAGAGTCATTCTGTAGCTTCAGAAGTTCATTTGGCGGACATTGAATTCTTTCTTTTAATAACGTAATGAAGTTATTATATTATGTAGAACAGTTTCACTGTATACTACTACATCACATAAACAGCTTACCTGCAGTGTAGATTTTGTGTTTTCATGTAAATTACTATTTAAATTGGAGTCGGAAATCCAAAGAGATACAATATTGTCATATAAATGATAAATTTCTCCTTTTATTGTAGCTCCTCGTTTATATTAGTTAGTTCCATTCGAATGTCTGCTCAAAACTCATTCGATAGGAAACAAATGCGATTAAATTCGAATGCCATGACAATGTCAAGCACCTAGGATTATACTTCCATGAATAAGCTTATTCCACCTTGACTATGGTATATATGCATACATACAAAGCAATATTCCAACCTGTGTGCCGAATACGGCGCGTCTGTCGTTATAATTCAGTGAATGGATTGGACACTTTCAGTGGTGCCTTGCATCGCATTTTAGCAGAACTAGTAGAATAGACATAGTTACGCCACCGGATGTTACACGAGTTCATAGGTCAAAGTCCGAAATAAGCAACTTCAGAGGCCTTTTATACATGGAGACATATTACTTTGTGCATTTTAGAATAATCAGTCTCAAATATTGATGGAGGTGCTTCAACATACGGTGTATCATAGAATGTATTACCAATGCAGAAATGAATAATGGTTACATACCTTTCATGAACATCTATCCAGTGGTTGACTCGATGGCTTTTACAATTTTGTACAAAATGACCTGTATCTGCCCATGCGCAGATATTATCTTCGAAGGGGCTTATTGCGTCCTCCCATAGAGATTGTATCATTTTGGAGTTCCGTTAATTGACTTTGTAGCCCGTGTCACAACTGTCCTTCTCAATACTCTAAGCATTTTGAGATGGGAAGGCCTACTTCAAAAGAAGCCTGACCACGTACGATTAAAAGCTTTTCAAGAGTATATTTGGATTGCCAATGCTTCCATTTGTCAAAAACTACATCCGTCGCTACTCGCTTTGAGTGATGCAAATATTTGGTTTATAAAGCGCTTTAAAGTGTGTTCACTGTAATTTGTATCATGCTATTCTGATGTCAATTTAATTTGCCTTACTCTTTGAAAAAATATAGTATCAAATATATTTGTATTTAAAATTTAAACAAAATAATAGTGCAAAATGCAAGGAATTCATGCTCCATGTAATGTACGCCAACCGGAAATGAGATTATTACTATAAAAAATATACACAATTAAGAAGAATAAAGAGGTAGAGAACCCTTATTTGATACTTAGAATGCCACATCATGCTACCAGATGTAATGGAATGGTATATGTTGACTACGTTGCATCTGACAGATGGACCTATTCGAATATAAATATATTACCATGCAAAAAATCGTAGGGTATCGGTCATTTTGCGCATGATGCACGGACCTTACCTATTTAATCAGTTGCAACTAGACATTCGTTATATTTTAAATGTAAATTGACTTTAAAATTCTATTAAAGCTCATCTTTTCGAATAGCATTCCAGTAGATCTAGTTTTATTTTCTAGCTTGTCTCACTGTGTAAGCAATATGTTCCTACACTACTTTTGCGCCTTTAGCATAGTCATTATTCATGTGCAGTTTACACTTTATTAATGCTTTATATAATTATCATTATTCTCTGATTTAGGCGTACCTGTGTCACATAATTATAACCAACAGCCAGACTGCATGTGTAAATCAATGAAAGCTCGGCTATACAGGGACTCATGATGTTCTGAATGGCTGGGATAGGTCAATACTGAAGGTGGTATTTCCAGATGAGCTTCATCAAATAGAGGAGACACCCAGCTCTATATCTCTCATTTCCAGCCAGGCAAGCATCATCTGGCGTGGGTTGAGACGAGATGAAGCGAGTATAATAATGGCAGAAAGTCATGATTTAATCATATACACACCATAACATTTTCTAGTAAGGTCTAGCATAAATTGGTTGTTTCTTAATTTAGAAAAGGTAGGATAGTGAAATCCGGAGAAGATGTCGTGTGGCCTTATTTTCACTTTCGAAGAGAAAAATTTGGAATGTACACATTGCAACTTTGTGGTGTATTTCAATGAATCTAATTATGGGTTAACTTTTTTGTTCTTAACCGATGAAATGAATATTCTGTAATGATAAATTGCTAGGATTTCAAAAAAAAATGAATTCATGTTTTGTCTATTTTTGAGAATTTTCTAATAGGACATTCCTATTGGCTAGGAATGTGTTCCCTTGAGAAGACGAGTTCTGCTCCATGACATACACTATATCGGGGAATAGTCATTAATTTCAAAATCAAATTAGATACATTTAAAAATAATATTCAAATCTCCTGTCACTGTTTTTTTTAAATGAAAATAAGAGTAATGGTGACCCGCCCCCCCCCCCCCCCCNACCGCATGCGTGTTACCAAAATGTCCTGTAAAGGGGTACTTTTCACGCTCCAAAGTCCGGCTCGTAGTATAGTACGGGGCCGGGAATGGTGACTCAGAGTTTTAGAAGTAAACTTCCTTCTTAGAAAGGGATTTTTCCCTATACTTTCCGTTGTGTATACATGAGAAAGGACTTGAAAGATAGTTCTAATTTCCGCTCTGGAATTCAACTTACTGATGCAGCAGAGCACACCTTACCCCTCCACCTCTCTCTCTCTCTCTCCCTCTCTCTTGGTCTCTCCTTCTCTTTATATTTCCTCTTTGGTTTTTAATCTATCTCAGTTTCTTGTCAGTACCTGATTGTTTTTCTCCATGCGTTCCTCGCGGGCCAAGATCAATCTGTTAGCTACGTCAAATAGTTTTTCTCGTACAAAAACGAAAGGCTACACACCCGACCTATGCTCTCCTAATTCCATCTCGTGTTTTCTTTTGGCGACTGTGCCAATTTGCAGATGAAGTTGATCGATCAGTGCCTCGGCGTTATCACGTTTAGGAATTCCCATTGTTTACATCAATTAATTTTCAGAGTTTGTTTGTGTCCGAAACGCAGTGGGACGACTGACGGAAATTTCACAGGCGATTCTGAGACTGGATCATGTTGAAATTAAGAATGATGTAGCGGCAGACCGGGTCCCCTCGGCAGATTTAGAACCTTTTCCAAATTTGCCCGGGCGGCTCTGGTGGGTCATGGGGATCAGTCCTTTCATCGTCTTTAATTATGAAATTTGAAAATTCGATATTTTACTTATTTCTACCACATGAAATTGATTATGTATTTTGCGTTTATCTTCATCACCTTAAAGTAGCACTTAATCTGGAAGAAGAAGAAGAAGAATAGTATATATATCAAAACGTGATAGCTTGAAAAAAAAATGTATTAATAACATTTTACTAAAAGTAAACTATTGAATAAATCATTCCAATGAACGGAGTGCTCTTGAAGAAACAATCGTTAATATCACTGATATCGATTTCTTCCACACCGGCTCGAATCACCGAACTAACATTTTCCTTTTGAATAGTTTAGTTAGAGACAAAGTACAGATTGCAAATAACATACATATATGACGTCAACATACGAACGATACATATAATATACGGAGTAGAATAAAATGTAACAGCAGAACCACTGTAGTAGTAATAGTAGTAGAAAAGAAAAAAAAAGAAAATAGAGCAGTGTTAGCAGGAGCTGAAAAATGGCAGTAGCAGTAAAAGTTGAAGTAGTTGTTGTTGTTGTTGTTGTAGAAGTATAGTAGTAGTAGTAGTAGTAGTTGTCGTACAAATATCGGCCTATATCGGTAGGCCAAGATATGCAGTATGAAATTTAAATTGGTAGTCCTGACGAAGGATTAGAACGACTTATCAAAAATACGACATACGATAAACCTGCATAGATTATGTGATGAAGCAAAATTATTTACGACTTTGCTTATTGCTGAGGCAGGGCATCTACAGCGAGCGCGCAGTAGATTGAATCATGGAGGTACGAAAATCTCGTTAGGGGAAGCAGGGGAAAATATCGCTGATACACCATCATTTCCACGCTCCTGGAAATAATGCCGAGTTTAATTTGTGTAGTTTGTAATCAATTGAATTATCTCGTTTGTCGTTGCGGAATTTCCATCTGTCAATTGACGTCCGAGTACAAATTGCTGCTGCAGATGTACCTTGTTTCTATCCGCTTTCAGTTATTAAAATAAGATGGAAACATGGTTTCTAGAGGGCAAATTTCGTTCAAACCGCAGTCTGATATTCGATTCTCAATTTAGCAAGTCAACATTTTGACTGTCACTCACGCAGAGGTGGGAACGCGAATGAACAAGAGTTGCATGATACAATTTCTTCACATCGCAACTGGTATATTGTGTGCGTGAATGACCATTGACTTAGCAATGTGTGAAATAAATTGGAGAGCAATTTTTAAATAGAATTTCTCAGTTGCATCTATCATCAATAAATTGGTTAAGAGAAATTACCGATTATGGCCTAGAAACATAGTTTAATGTAATGACGTCATGAAACTCACACTTGTACACAATGTCTTCACACATGAACTCCTCGCCCACATACACCTCAAATCAAACTATGTTTACAGCTATTTATTCAGCCATTCAGTTATTATTCTGAAAGATAATGAAAATAGTGCGGCGATAACGTCATGGGATAGGCGAAATACCTAGGAACAGAAGTTTTATTGTTTAAAGGGGAATTCATTGTAAAATTGTATTCAAAGTAGGTGTTTTTGTGGGAAAGTGACGTTGCTTTTTCAACATCAAATATGCAGGTTGTAAAATTAATTTAATATAGTGTAGCTGCTGACTTCGCTTCAGAACTAGTGAATGCGTGTTTTTTTTTTCTTCTTGACAAGCACCGTTACATACTTCAGATAATTTTTATAAGTATTGAGAGTTCTTTTATTTGATAGTCAAAATGCTAAGCTATTTGGTTTTCGGAATAACAGTTTGGATTTACCACATAGGCCAATAAAATCACTCACTACTAGAATGACAAGCAAACCTTTTCTTCTAAAAGTTTTTGAAATCGGGAAGGAAATTAAAGTTTATTATTATTGTTTAATGTCGTACGAAATATCATATACTAATTTTACTTCGTACCAAAATGTACATGGTGGTTCTTTCATATACAATCATCTTAGTACGAAGGAACAGACATAATTCACTGATTTTATGTTTATTACATAAATTCTAATCTTCTCTGTCTTTGTACGTTGGGGAGCAAAGTAGACCATTTCCCATGGAGTGCAAATAAACGACTTTGTCATAAATGATCTGTATGTTATCTAAAGCTGTGCGATACATCCGTTTCCATGTGTATTCCTTCATAGACTAAATGTTACTTCTTGAGACTATCAAAATCGACATTTATTTGATAGTATATCATGTTATATCTAATATCAAGAATCCTTTTACACAAGTTGTTTACATCGATCAGCAATTATCCTTTTCTCACGTCACTGGATTTTTTACATTAAGTTACAAAGCTGGAATCTTTCGTTCAACTTACTCTGAATTACGCATTTGGTGGTGTGAGATTTCTCACAAATGAAAGAAAACTCGCGTAGTTTGCCCCAAAATTGGGTCAAGGAAGGAATCCTCTTACATGTTTGTTATCGACGTGTGTGCCGCACGATAGAAACAGACGACCGTTGAAAGATAAATTTGGCGCCATTTGAGTTCAATGCCACCGACATGGATATGGCAGATCTGGTTGTTTGTTAATTCTTCCATTATTACATCACGTCCCTATCATGCCTTCATTTTCTGTTCGTGATTCTGTGTGTAAGGGTTGGTGAGAACTTTGGTTGTATTGCGGTATGTGGGTGTGAGCAAGTGAGTTTGTGCGCGCGAGGGTGTGTAGGGGTGTAACTATGTTTTTTTTCTTCTCTCTCTAATTCAATGGAATACATATATCTCTATCTTTCTCTATCCCTCTTCTGCCTGCACCATTCCTTCTCTTGTTTCCTGCCCGTTACAATTTTTCACATTTTTGTTCTTGTAGAATGATGAAGTGTTATTAAAGAGAACATGGCGAAATATTTAGTGCGAAAATTGAGATCTTAAATGGGAAAAGTTGAATTTTAGAGACCACAAACACGCACACACATACCCCTCACACACCCTATTCTCGTAAATAAAATAGAAAATAGGTACAAGATGATTCCCACTCAAATCAAATGACAAAAATGAATTATTAAAAGAGTAAACACTACAACTTGTGTTTGACAATTATACTCATGATATAGATAGCACCAGCACAAACAATGATTTTGATATTAGTAAACAGCAACACGTGTATGCGTGATATCAAAATCAATACTCACACTCAAATTTTTAAGTTCAATGCGCCATCGACACTATTTTCTGTATTACATTTGGAATACAATGAACATTTCAAAATAACACCGAATAGTATAATAATACATACGGTATAAATACATAGTCGTATGATTTCATGTTGTAAAACTGTTTTTTGTTCTGTTAAAAAGGCACTTGTGAAAGTGCCCTTATCCCCTAGAATATGACGAGCGAGTCGAACATTATTGTAAATGACTTTGATTAGCAAGACGTTTGTATATAACGTTTGGATTTACGAAGGCGCCTCTTTAAGTGCGACTCCGACTAAAAGCAAGCTCTAAGCAATCCAACAGTCAGGTAATTGACCTTTGCGTGTTGAGCATGCGGTCAAGGAAGCTTCGCTGGCGCCATTTGCGAGTAATACTCGTTCATTATATGAATATCCCGGTAGATCAGATTTTCACTCTTAATCGAGATCTCCTTTGTTCCAGGGATAAAACGAATATTGAGGATGTGGAAATCTCTGCAGTTTTTTTTTCTTTGTTAGAATTAAAATATACAAGTTGTGTTTGTATACGATTGCACACCCCTATCCACTATCCCTATATATAAAAATGAATAATTATGAAAATCAAAGATTTTCATAATTTCATTCAAAATCAAATTTCATTCCCTCCGTCAATTTCATACCGACATTGTTATCCAATTATGAAAATTGCTTACTTTCTCTGAAACGGAAAATTTTCCTGTGCGAAACCCTTCAAGGGGGAATTATTTATTGATTTGTGTGTCATTTATTTGATGGATCGTCAGCACTCATCGGGGATTCACCAAACATTTAATTCTCCTGAATTTGCACTCATGCGTTTCAGTTCACCCGTTTTCTGCATTTAGATATGTCCCAACGCTGTCGTTTATTCTTCCAAAGAGAATCTATATTTCCAATTTTAGCTATGTTAACTAAGTGGAATATCGCATATTTCACTCAAGAATCTTTTTTCATAAGACTGGTAAACAAGAAATTAAAATGAATATTTGAGCGTAGCCGCTTATCATGGCGTCGAATTGAGAAAATTCCAGAGTATTTTTCAGATTGTGTCAAAAATATGTGTTTTTGATCATTTGAATACCATGTCATTTTTTTAATACAGCTGTTACTGAATATGATTTAAAGGGATCCGGTAACTTTGTCTTAGATCCTTTAGAAAGAATCCTAGATTTAGATCATGCTGCAATGATAATTATAAACCTTTAGGTCAGTCAGGAACTCTATGACTTTTACAATCCGATCGCCTATCTGATTATCAAGATATTAATGATTGGAATTACAAATTTTGAAAACCGTTCGCCGAACGGTTTTCATTACACTACAGTCTATTGGGGAAAACGAGTATGGTAAAATCGGTCACTCAAAGATTTTTAATTTTTGAGGCACTTCTTGATCATTAATTTTTGAAGCGCGATTTTTTTTCAGGGCTTCAATTTTACACCATATCACAGACACTGGTAACAATATCATGTTGGACCATGTATCTCATATTTAACATTGTTAAACGATCCCTTTAAGATGACTGGACGAGATTGAGTTAAACATAGGATGAATTCGAAACTTCTACGATCAGAATATTTTTTAGAACAGAAATTGAATTTAGCAGTATTCGATTCAACTTCAATTGCCTCACGGTATCATATTACGAATAACTCGACGGTTATCGAAATATTTCATTTTATTGCAATTCAATATATCTTTTTTTCTCAATCACATATGGTATCATGGATAGCATTTCAGTTTGTTTGTTTCAGTTGTTCAGGGGAGGGGCTGGATATATAATATAATCACATCCCACTAGCATGATGTATATTACATTAAATATTCGCAATGTACTGACACTAATACTGCGATGCACTTGAATATGAATGTCTGTGATGGTTCCGAGAAAATTAAAGAGCATTTTAAATAATTAACTCAAATTTCTACAGCAAAAAACATAATGGCTGCCGATGATGCGGGCACTCATATCGCTAATTTGGAAAAAAATGATTGATGTGTGCAGTTTTCAGCGATGACTTGTAACTATTTATCATTCTGATTTTGGTTTCCAATACAATGTTCATAGCTCAGTCTGAGGATGATAACGCAAGGACATAATATCGCCAACACGCATATAATCGCCAGTAAAATGGTTTGACACAATATGAATGTCCTTTTCGTGTTATAAGGCAGTATGATTCTTATATCCCAATCTTTTTAATGCCTTGGCGTAATTTTATTCTTATTTTTAATCCATATTTTTAATGACTATTAGTAAGTGTTCTTTAGACCAAGACCTAAATAACTAAATTAAGGGAAAATTGATATGTCGTGACGTCTAGACATAGATCCTTTACCCGGTTGTCTACACAAACTTTCTTTTTAATGTGTTCCCTCACCGAGAACAATATTTAGGAGAATGTATGGAAATTTAATTTCTATTCCAATGGTGTTATCTGACAGAGCTTTTCCCCCTATGCGTATATGGCATTGTTACATTTGTAATCTTTCAATTTATTTATTAAACCTTTGCCCATTAGCTTGACACATGTGCGAACCTGCACATAACAAGCATTGCTTCCAAGTAGCCTTTATTTCCTGTAAAATAGAGCGACTATTGTATTACTACTAGATGTGCCTCTTGCACAACTGAGTATTTTCCTCTCCATTTCGCTCTGATGCAAGTTCATCCTTAATGCCTATTCTATAGGTTTGATAAGCGCTATGGATATATTTCATGAGCGATCGAATTCACCTGCAAGTTTGGCGATGACATTTCTTGAATGAAATGTTTTTTTTTGTGCACTTGGGAACACCATGTGATCTCATGTTCAAGGCCGGAAGAGAAAGGAGATAGCGAGAAAGAGAAGGGGGGGGGGGGTATTTGGCAATTTGACTTGAGACATACAATACACACTCTCTCTCTCTCTTTCTCTCTCTCTCACACACTCTCTCTCTCTCTTCTTTCTCACTCTGTTCCTCTTTTCTCTCTCTCTCTCTCTCCTTCTTTTTTGTTTTAATGTGGCTAATGTATGCATGGTGATGCAACGTGGAACATTTTGACAATTTCATCTCTCACATAACAGCAGACAGGCACTCAAAGGGTACGTGTGTTTCTTTCCTGCTCTAGCCTTCCTTGAAGGCTATATTCAACATTGTGAGAATGTAAAAAAAAACGTACATTCACGTTCGAAAGGCTCCCCGAAGCAATTATCCTTCTTCATATTCTTATTGGTATACTATAATGTGTCTACAATTACTAAATTCCTTTTTTTTATCTCTCTCTCTCTCTCTCTCTTTCTCTAAAGACGGTAGGATTTTCCTCGTATCTGACGACATTACTGTCCTTCATTTAAGAAATGTTGACAATGTATCCATTTACCTTTGTTTGGAAATCGCATCTTTCCCCAATGGCGAATCTCAAATTACAGAGGAATGTCGAAAAACACGGAAACGAAGTGTCTGAGATTTGGCAAGATTATTACTGCTTGTAATTTAGGTTGAAGTGTCGCCAGGGAGTATGCGAGATGGCGAAGAAGAGGAGAGAATGAGACAGGGAGGAGGGTAATGAAGTGCTCTGTACAAGAGGAGGATGCACACGATGTACGTAATGTTGGAAGTATTGATTTTTGAAGCCAGGAAACCAATTACGAACGGGTCCTCCGTTCTTCCATCTCGAACGCTACAGTGCAACTCTCGGCTTTATAATGTGACCTTATTATATGTAACGAGATGCTTATGACTTTGTGTTTAACGTTAGTTACACTTTTATTTGTATGTCTATGCCAAAATTTGCCTAACACAGCTGACTGCTACATTGCACTTCATGGCTGTATACACAACTAATTACATTGACGTAACATAAGTCATTGTATTAATTCATTAAAACATCCCACTCAATATTAATCTTTCGAATGAAATAGATATTTATACAAATTGTATGATATATGTATTAGTAAAATGAAACACAGCGTCGTCGTTTTCCTACTTGGGATTCATAAGTAGAGATTCACATGAAATTTAGTGCATATCATTTAGCATTGACAATAGCTATATCTGTTGAGAGCAATAGATAATTTGTGTTTTTTAATACATCTCTAAAGCCATTTTTGAGGTTTCAATTAAAATTTGAAATCCATTCCATTTATTAAGTAAATTATATATGCAGCCCAATACATGTAGTAAAGGAGAATAGTGCCCCTCCTCCCCCTCCGCTTAAAAAATGAAGAAAGATTTATGATGTCATGATTGATGTGGCCATAAGTATGAAAGATTAATCACATACAAAGTAAACAGTCAAGAACGTATAGAAGCTAACTTTGAAATATTATTCCCATAATCTGGTTGCTTATGAATTGTTAGCACTAGATTCAGATCCATTATAAGATGGAAAATGAAGCATTAAGCCTTCTATCTATTCACTCAGTCGCAGTATGAAATACATCTTTTCCAGGGAGGCTGTATGTTTGCTGATGCGATAAGACCTCTTTCAGTGCAGCGAATTTCTCTTTTTAAACAACGCGCACAATCTGACTTTCCTTAACTGACAGGTCAATAAGAGCCTAATCAATTGATACATTAGCTTTTTTGTTTTGTTTTATTCCGTGCTTACGTCACGATACAAAGTAAGTCAACAGAAATCCATTAAATTAGTATTGTCCTCTGACATCTTGTCAAATAGCAGTCATGATGTGTTTTGCCATCTATTGTAGAAAAAAAACGGATATCAGTGTGTTTCCATTTCTATATATGGGAGACATCATAATATATTTTCGTCTGAATCAGCTGCATGGTTAGTCTAAAATATCCTCGACTTTACATTCTCTAAAAAGATGTATTATCAAGTTTGTAATAAAAAGAAAAAGAAAAACAAATTCTCATTACATTATTAATGATATTGTATTAATTATATATGTTGCACTAATACGTAATGTTTGTCGTAATTGTCTCATTATGGCAAGCCGTAACAAAGCTCTTGCTTTTAGAGAATGTCACGTCATTCTTCTATATTTTAGTTGATATTCAAATACTACAGTTTTATGACACAAGAAGAAAGTAAATGTTCTTTTTTTTTTTTGCTTTTTGCATAAATGATTGTATTCTCCCCCGGAATGTCTGTATACAGGCTATCCAATTTAAGTAAGATTAACTTGAAGACTGTATATATCTAGGTTGATTTGGTTTGTTTGTTGATAAAACAAAAGTCAGAAACGTTTGGAAATATAAATTATTAATGTTATCAAACGTACAAAACGAAAAAATAGGACTTTAGATTTGGGGTTGGTAGTCATTACAACTTTTCAAATATTACCAAATTTGTCTTTATAGACAAGAGCGTGCAGATTCTATATTGACATATCGTTTTTTTTTTATAAACCATCAAATAATCCAGAATAAATATAGAAAGTAAAATCTTGATTTGCTATTGATAATGATAATATTAGATAATTTTATAGCGCACAAAATTATCCACCATGTAAGGTTCTCAAGTCGCTCCATTATTAGTTTTGTAGAAATAAAACAACGAAAAAAATAAATGATATTCATTTATTTGTTCATTTACTCATTTATTAATCGTTTTATTTATCTGTTTATTTGTTTTTTATTTTTATCTTTTGTTACACTTTATTTCGAAAAATCGCTATCTTGAGTATGTTTAAATGCATTATGACAACATCTTGAAAAGAAGGTGTACATTCCCGTGAAAAAAGTGAGCCAAGCCAAGGGGTCAGTCTCATCTTGGGCCTTCTGACAGTTTTTGACGGTTCGTAAGACCGACAGCCATCGAGACATTCATTGTTGATTTTATGGACCTTTTAGCCACTTTGTGAGGACCCACGAGAAAGACAGCAAACGAGACGAACATTGTTCACATTAGCCTTCTAGCCACTCTTGTCAATTAGACTGACAGCCCACAAAAAGTATTGTTTTCGGGCTCATGTACCTTTCACCTACATTTGAGAGTGCCCACGAGACCGCAAACCTACAAGACTAACAACCCTATATGATTCAAATAAATGTTACAAACAGAAGAGGTTGTCTTAATATAATACTTTCAACACTAATCCGCATGGCTTTCTTCTTTTTGTTTTCTTTGCTCAGGTTATATAAAGAAGACCCCAGTATACAAGACCTCTTCCCATCGTTTAAAGGAAAGACCGAACAACAGCTTCGGAACGACATGGGCTTCGAGAACCAGGCTGTGATGATCCTCAACGTCTTTGACGAGGTGGTCGAGCAGCTCAATAACCTGGATGCTGCAATATCATTATTGACGAAGACGGGCAAGAAACATTCAATGATAGAGCCAAATATGATGATGGTGAGAAATTTCTATACTTGATGAGGGATTTTTTTTGGAGGGGGTGTTTTGGGGGGTTTGTTTTCCAGAGTCTATAAACCTGAAATCGACAATGCAAAAAATACATTTATCGACAGTTTATTTTTCTTCCTTTAATCAAGTTTTTTTTAAATGCTCTCATATTCAGGTCACTTCTTGGGAGAGATTTTTGAAATCATTTATGCTAGAACACTGCAGGTATTTGAGATCGGTATTTGAGATTTTATCTGTAAGTGGGTGAACACAAAGTGATAAGAAAATATCTCGGAACCAGAAAAATGTTGAAACTGAAACATCTACCGTTATCCTTGCAGCGACTACACATTTTGTGTTTTATTCAAATCTAGATCGTACAGACCAATGAGATATTAAAGACTGATGCGAACTATCTTCCATAACTAATAAATACTTGCTCATATAGGCTGTATTATCATACAACGTAGTAAGATGGTTAGTGAGCACCACTCTTCTTGATGATGTCCAATCAAGTGACGCAGCTGTCGAATCCCTGTATTATCGTAGATAGTTGGCAAACATTTAACAAGACGGTTGTTACCATCATAATCATGTAAGCTCCCACTAAATTTCCTTTGAAAACAAGCTTCTCTGAAACCTTCCTTAGAGTCGTTCTTCAATCTTCATAATACGACAACTCTGTTGTCATTAATTTTATATTATAGTATACTATTTATTAAATATATTAGAGTAAGATGTTCTGAGAGTGAATTCTTCAACCCTCGGTTTAGATCATTTGTCTTTCAGCAGGGTGGAGCGTAGAAAGCGTAGGATGTCGAAAGTGAGGGATCGATATCCCAAGTTTATACGTTACCTCCAACATTTTTCTTCAACCATAAATTTATATATCTATCTATTTCAAGTACTTATTTATTTTTATTCGAGGATCACAAAAGGATGGTACCAATATCAAGCTTTTTTGAAAGAGAACAAACTGTAATACCATTCAATCATTTAAACAATCCCGCAAAACGTCCAAGCTAGCAACAATAATTATTAGGTTTATTTCGTCGGGCTATGGGCATAAATTATGTTACCTTTTGCGTTCGTGCCCTCGCTTTAATTCCATGTCACTTCTCAAAGAGAAGGTCGAGTTCTGGAGAGAAGTGACAAATAATTTGGTGAGTGTAATCATTTTT
>BEXV01001288.1:38990-52832 GCA_003118195.1 Hemicentrotus pulcherrimus
CCCCCCCCCCCCCATTTAAGTGTCTCGTTGAATGATTTATTGTATTGCTAAGGATATGCTTCTAAATACAGTCAGTAATTGGTAACAAGGTTTATACCCAACAAAGAGGCACATTTATGCTAGTCGCTCCATTATGACGGGGGTCGATCAGAATACGGCAAAATAATCGCCGTATTGACCATCATCAAAGAATTATTACAAAATCATTCTAGCGCAATTTCGGTGGTCTGTTGAAGTATGCAAACATTACATTGACGTATTACATAATCCGAACATGATTTCTGTGGTATATAAAATGGGGTATTTTGCCCCTTGATTAGATTTGTCGCAAGTCTTAACAATCGTGTTTATGACATGGCAAGTGTTATAATAATATTCACCATTGTAAGACACGAGGTACGCGGGAGATGCATCATTTTGTGTTTTGGGAAACAGAAAGCTAATGTTAATATAAAACCCCCGCCCTTCTCCTTGTCTCCTTCCATGTACCAGGGAGATCCCTCCTATCTCCACACATGTACTTTCCAATCTAGGCAGAAAAACACGTGGGTCTCAGGTGTTTAGAAAGAAGGTCGAGTGAACTTTCAGCGGATTATCAGCAAGCCTTATTGTGGCACGAAGATCTGGACACAGATGCCCGTGAGCAGGCATATTTCCACTACAAAACATGATATATTTATTTTGCTTCTCCTCCGTCGATTTATCTTCCTCTCCGTCCTTTTGATCTATTTTCATGTCTCTCTCTCTCTCTCTCTCTCTGCCCCAATCCTCCCCAACAACATAATCATGTATTATAAATGTACTTCTAGTGTACTTAAAAATTAGTAAGGAAAAAGAAATACAGGACACAAGTGACATGTTTGTTTATTCTTCATCTCTCTCTATTTTTATCACGTGACTTCTCTACAAGATACCGACGGTGAAAACAAACCAATTATTATAATGATGAGAACAAAAGCCAGTTCTTGCCTAGCAACCCGCAGATAACTCAAACATCGTTAGAGCAGCTAGGGACCAATCATATTGGCAAGGTCATGCTGTGCAGTATATAATCGAACCCCACAGCACGGAGATTGGCAAGGCACATTATCTCTCGTGTTGATCATTATACAAATTATGACTTTCTAATTGGACAGAAAGTTGATTAATTAGATGGAGAGGCAAGATTATGGGTCTCTTATCCCATTCATGAGCATTTGCAAATGCATAGACAACTGTATGCTGCAGTTGAGCAATCGCAAACAATCAATGATTTTAATATAATAATACTACTTATATACAAATAATATTTCTAATAATACTACTAACGATTATGACAATACTACTTGTATCAATAAGAACTTCCTTTTCCAACAAAAAGAAGAAATGTCGATTGCCTTAACAGAAATTGATAGATTGAGGATATCCTACTAACAAATGGTATGTCCGCCACTAAAATTTGTTACTAGAATTTTACATTTTTAGTCGATCGAAACTCATTGCAAATACATCGAAGAAGACCGACAGCCTTCGAGGCCAGCATTGTCGGTCTGGTCAAGAAGTTACTTCTTGGTCTGGCTAACCCCCTGAAAAGTTGTCGAAACCCCCCTCCCCCCCCCCTCCCCCGCAGGATAATGACCCGTCGGTCTCGTAGTATACTGGTCTTGTTACAATGTAAGGCTATCCTTTCATTCCAACAATGCAGTATACAACACCCGGATTAATGAAGCTTAATTACGTCAGCAAGGAAAATGATAGTAATTTGATCATTTCATAGGTGGTATGTTATTAACTGTAAATGTTATATTCAATTCAAAAGGATTATATTTTAACGTTCAACTTTTAGATCCCGCACCTATAAGATGAACATTTTGTACCTCTCGATGTTGAATATTGAGCCCTCTCTAACAGTCAATGTATGCAGCTATTGCCCCGTAGGTGCTGCATATTTTTTCCACACTGAGCATTTGACTGTCAAGTGGATTTGACGCCTCATAAATCTTATGTATTATTATTATTGTTATCATTATTTTATAATATCAGTTCAGTTTCAAGTTTTATTTCTGCATTTTCCATAAACAATAACAACAATAACAATGAATACATTTACGCAATATAATGATAAGTAATACAAGTAGTAATTCACAAATAAATAAATATAATAATCAATAGTACAATTAATCGTATTTGAAAAGAAGGAAAAGGGGGAGAATGCAGAAGACCGATATCGTAAGCAGAGCTTGAAATGATACCGGCCTTACAAAAGGAGGAGAGGAGACAGGAAGAAAGAGCGGGTGAAGAGTGCACTGCGCATAATGTCTGAGCGAATTTCCTATGTTTCTTTCCATAAGATATTATGCACTGCATGTAACGCCATAGATTTCATCTACTCGTTCTACATTCTTCCATTTTTTTTTTGTACCAAATACAAGAGTCTTTTTTCCTTCTAATATGAACATTGTATAAGCCGAGTTACGTCCGACCTTGTATTAAAGAACACTGTTCACGAATAGAAAGTTGGGGGACATGAAAAATTTAATCGATTTAATGAAGATGGTTGCTTTAGCACGTAAATCTCATTCATTACCATGATTATCTATTCTGGTTAATGAGCTTTACATGATTAAGCAGCGCTCATTCCTGCCATTAGATTGTGGTTTCATTATTTCGTTCCCCGTCCTCTAACGCTCTATGCATGTACTGTAGTCAGGAAGTTATATTGACGTGCTTTAATGAACATTTCAATCAATATGATACTTTTTAGTAGCAATATTGTGTGATATGAAACAGTATAAAGGCCAAACCAATTTTTAAAAAGATGGTATATTTCAAGTTAGTGACGTAAAAATCGTGTATCAGCTGCACATATTGAAAAAGAAAAAAATTGAGAATTTCGCCCGACATGGGTTTCCTTCTCCCAGATATTGTAGAGCCATTTATGCACAGAGTTTGGACAACTTAGTTTCAGTTGGACTCACCATATCGTACATTCCCCTGTGATGTACTATTTGGTCCGAAAAAGCACCATATGCCATATCGTAAACAACTAGAAAAGGGTTGGCATAATGCTGTATATAGATGGCTCTAAGACACGGCATCAAGAAGAAGGTTGCCAATGGCGACGACAGAAGTAATAACCTATAATACAGAATTATCTTTTGTTCGTTTGGCATGACCTTTTTCAGAGACATAGATATCAATATGTTGTTCTGTAAACGGAACTAGTTTCACCTGCATTATCGATCATCGTCTGATCACTAGTGTTAATAACAAAGATTATCGCCATATAAGTTGACCTCTACACGTTTTGGTCACTGGCAGATCGTAGAAATATGATAATATTATGAATCAAAACAGGAAATATACAGCGTCATTATCAGAGTAGTCTCTTTTGCCGGCAGAGAGAACCGTGTTTTAATCATTTGAATAGGTTATAAGAAGGGCTGATTGTGCTGGGGTAGGATGTGGAATGGGAGAGGGAAGGGGTCAGCTAAATAGTGCATACATATCGGAAATGGTAGCATTATAAAAAGTAAGATGCTGAGATGCCGTCTCTTGTTTAATCGCTAAGACTCTCAATGTTTCACTTGTATTCCTTGTATTTTAAGTATTCTTGAACTTCTTTTGCTCTAGCCCGCAAGTCATTTAACAAAAATGTGATCACTGAATTTCATTTCTTGGACGTACTGGGTAAATAACGACATGTTTCTAACATGTAAGAATAAAAAAAAATGAATTCATCGTACACTCTAAAAACTCAAATTCCACATTAATCCTCTCAAAATTCTGGATTCAAAGCAACTCCAATAGGTTAATCTTGTAACTTTTTGCAGGCGGAGTGATGTTACTCTTCACATCCGACACGTCTTTGAACCTGTACAAAAAATTACATCTCAATATTCACATTCACAATCGGCAGATGTTATAATGTATCTTATATACAAAAGGCTCGAGGCTTACCACTTTCATTGGTTACTTCACATTATTGCATCTCCATTCACACATGAGGTCATGGTCCTTCGTGACGTATGTCGACAGCATCTTTGTAAATATTTGATCTTTTTATTGATGAGCTACCATTTCGTCACATCGGCCGTCTGTTTGATTTACCCTGCCAAAATCAGATAAATTTGTTCGTATGATTACGTTTGGCTTCTTCAGTACATGTAGTAGGAAATGATGTCAATGTGAAAGAAAAGTATACTGTGTGATTAATCATAGTGGTGATTAGCGGTATTGTTTATGATACTAGTATACATCACTGTTGACGTCACGGAATTTACCATTTTTTTAAATTCACTCCGTCTGCGTTCTCAAGTCACAGTCAGGGGGTGGGTGTGGGCGGGGGACCGGAGGGCTTGAAATTATTTTTTATATTATTCTTTCGTGGGATTCAATAAAACTGCACTAAGGTTCAATTTTCTCGCTGATTCTATTGTATTCAGTCGAGTAGAATAGATCCAGATATCGAATAGGTAATAGCATCATGAGCGGCACTAGGTTTCATTACATTGATTAAACGCAATTAAACAATGTAACTACAGGGAAGAATGAGGTGGGGGCGCAGTGTCTCCATGTCACCTACCTTTCCCCGTTTACATTTTTTTCTTCTCTATTTATCTATTTCACCACCTTTTCCTATATTTCACGGGGAACGTAGACCTTCCCCTATCTGAGCCCCCCCCCCCTCCTACACCCATGCAGCTAACTGTACTATTCAAACATTTTCGTGTTCCCTAATAAGGACTGAACGCAGGGAATAGATGGAGAGCAAAGCACACATGTTTAGCACTCAGACATTGCATGAAAGATTCACCGTCAATGAATCTGGATTGGTTTTCGTTTAGGTTTATTTCATGGGCTTACAACGATCAATGGGAGATGGAAATAGGAAATCTTTCATTCATTCCCCAGTCAAAAACCATCATATGCCCTCCCCCCCCCCTCTAATTACCTACATCTGTTCTTGTTCCTAAATTTAAACACATGCGGGCGCACTTTGGGTCACTGTATGGACCCGAATGTTATCAGTAAGATGCATGTTGCTTCGTTTGGCGTGTAGACAACAATACTGTGCGCCTTGCATCAAATTGTCCATCATAAGATTGAGTTAGCCAAACTCTCAGTTAGATTTGGATGCCAGTAAATTTCTATGATGTGTAGCCTCAGATTCAAACTAATAAAGCAGAAAAAAACCTAAAGAGTTGTAAACTGTAATAATACAACGATAAAACTCCTCCAACCGACATGGATTCCATGTATAAGGGTAGATAGAACATGACAAAAATGGAAGAAAAAAAGATTCGTGATCTTATTAAAATGTGTTCCTGTCTTTACCAAGTTATAAAGAACATAAAGTACATGTTGCTTCCGTGTCTTGCATTATATTCGATACTGTTAAATTTTTGAACGGTTATTGACTTTATGATCTCGTACATGTTATTATACCACACACAATAAGTGAATACAATAAACATCAACATAGTACTAAACATAATCCAAAGACAACTATTAAAGGTAAAGACATAATCCACGAAGGGGCAGTAAGGAGACAGTGAAATGAATAGATGAATGATTTCTGTACAAAAAATAATGACGATCCAATCATCCAATAAAACTAAAATGAAAAATAATAGAAATCCATTGATTGATGAAATTGAAGAATAAGAAAAGAAACGCGCCTAAAACGCGTCAACAATAAATTATAGCATTTATAATGGCAATTATATATTTTATGACCTCCTCCCTCAGCCCTGTATTCATAACTGAATTATTTAATTGATGAAGTCGGTAACATCCAACCATTTCCCCCATCGATTTTGCAATAAAAATACACCACAAGATGTGTGTTAGTAATTTTGTTTAACAACGTTCTTTTCCTAACACCATTTAGCTAATAAATTCGATACCCCGACATGGTTTTAAACAAGTTTATTATTCGTGAAAGAGTTTGTCTTGTAATTTTATTGATACAGCGATAAGCGTGACTGGGTTTTTTCCCTACACGGCGTCGCCGGGGGATATTCATTGTATGTCTCTTTGCATTCGAAAAAAATACAACCAGTGGCGTCGCTAGACTATAAATGTTGAATGGATCAAATCTCATGACAACGCTTAAGACCCGGTCTCACCGCCAGAACTTTGCTGGAGCGTTCCTTGAACGGTAGGAAGAGGGGAACGAATTTCGACAACGCTCGTCACCGCGCACAAAATGGGAAACAAATCGAAATCATGGGCGTTGCCTAAACGGTGCACCGCTGAAACCGGCGTTGCTTTAGCGTTGGTTTAACGGTAGCGAGCGTTGGTCCCGCTCCGACACCTCCATACCAACGCCAAGCCAAAGTTCATCACTGCAGTGGATCGCTGCTTCAACGCCCGACACCGTTCCAGCAATCCCGTGTTCGCTCGTAAAACGCTTACAACCGCTCCACCAAAGTTTGTGCAACGTTTAATCATCGCCCAGGCAAAGCTGGCGAAGCAGCGGTGGTCCAGCGTTCAAGATTTCTGCGTTGGCCTAGCGGACCAAAGCATCTACGAACTTGCGTCTAGCGGTGCCAAACTTTGACTGAGCGTTGTTGGAGCGGTGGTGAACTTTGCCATAGCCGAAAAATTGCCCGCTCCTCACCGCTTACAATATTTTGTGCAGCTCAAAACTTTCGGAGCGGTAGCAGGCACCATCAGCGGTGGCCGAGCGTATACGGCGTTGCATTAACGGGGGCCAACTTCTGTTAAACGGTGGTGAACGGTTACGAGCGGTGATAATTTTTTTCCCCGCTCCAGGAAAGCTCCAGCAAAGTTCTGGCGGCGAGACCGGGCCTTTACACTGGAATTTATTCCGCGAGCAAATGAAAAATCTCTTTACAGTCAAGCATCCCATTTGAAACTTTCCCAGAGTTAGTTCCTAATAATCTCCACCCAGCCACCCACAAAAAGCGAAACAAAACCCAACATCAATACAAACAAAGAAAAGAAACAAAATGAAAAACAAACGAACATCGAAAAATAGCAACTTGAACACAAACAACACTAGGAGGATTCTAAAACATGACTTTTGTCTACAAATGAGAGATTTGTTACGTGTTTACAGCCAGTCCACTATATTATGAAGATGTTGTGAAGATAGTGTTGACTAATGATAATGAATATTTAACAAACACGTTGCCATATAATGGTCTGCACGCCCGTTCACTAATTTGGAAGTCAGCAATCTCAACAAAATGAAAAAGTATTCTTAAAGTCTGTTTCCAATAATTTAATCAAGATGTCATCATTTACCTTGTAGAATATCTTAAATCTTTTCACACCATCGCAATGAGACTAATTCGATCCCAGTGATGTGATTTAGAAAATTGATTTTTGTTTATCATTTGCAACAAATATTGATCTATCTATCCATCGTTCATATTTTAAAATGTCTCCCTCTGCATTTCTTTCTCCTAGTCTGCCCCTTCATAACTTTTCTCGCCCTCTCCCTCTCTTTCTCTTTCGCTCACTCTCTTTCTCTCTCTCTCNACTTTTCTCGCCCTCTTCCTCTCTTTCTCTTTCTCTCACTCTCTTTCTCTCTCTCTCTCTTTCTCCCTCTCTCTCTCCTCTCACTCTCCCCTCATTTTTTTTTCTCTCTCTCTCTCTCTCAATTTATATATATATATATATATATATATATATATATCGCTCTCTTTCTCTCTCTGTCTCTCTCATCCCTTGGATAAAGCTCTTTCAACAAAAAATGTCGAACCCATGTTATCGTAAAATCGATAAAATGACTCGTCACATAATAATATAAAGTTTCTTCTTCCAAAAATCTAGCGCGGTCAATATGTAAGTCAGTCACTCTTCTCAATCTCATTGAAACATGTCATGTAACATGTTATATAGCCCCTTGTACAGAGAACATCTAATGAGGTGACATAGAATGATTTAAACATAGTAATAGTCATTCTTTATTCTCGGTGCCGCCCTAGTTCCCGTCGCTAGATCGTTTGATTTTCAACCCCACTGCACACACGTACATACAAACACATTACGAAGGGTGGGGGAGTAGATGTTAACCGTTTTCAAATTAGTTTTATTACTCTAAACAACAAATTATTTCAATCTGGACAGCAGAAATCCAGATTTACACCAAATTTGTTTAATTTTCAGGTTCGTGGTTTCTCTTTTACTTTTCGTCAAGGCTATGGTGCATAAAGAATACAATTTTCTGGTCTGTTTTAATCGCTGTGTGTTTTAAGACGAGGTACATGGAAAGAGAGTGAATGCATGTGATCATGAAGAGAGGTTGAGAGAAATATCATTTTGTTCTTGCACAAGAAAGGAAAAAAAAAGAAAAAAAAACATAATTAAAAAAAATTAAAAAAAAAAATTAAAAAATTAAAGATTAAAAAAAAAAAAAAAAAAAAAGGATTTAATAGCATTTTCTGTATTTTGTACAGTCCATAATCGAAGAAATAGTCCAGAATGGAAAAATTCCTTGTTTCTGTCTTCCTATTTTGAGCTGCAAACAAAAATCAAGCAAAAATTATCGACGACTTTAATGATCTACAAAATGCGAATTTAAAGGGCAATTAATTAAAAGAGGGTCAATTAGTAAAGTTAACTCGTTTTCTTTCTCGGGGTCCATTGAGCACAGTATTACACACCTTATAGCTGATCGAGGCTAGACATGATCTTTATTAATTCCTTGTACATATCAGTCTTAGCCTCTTTAAATATCGTGAGTATACAACTGCTTACGAGAAAGGGTAGCGACCGAGCATGGCGATAGTGTTATAGGGCTCATGGTCTTACGTTTACATTTTTTTCCGGGGGGGGGGGGTGTTTTCTCGTGCCATAATTTAAATTTTACAGTTTCTACTAAAACACGAAGAGATCCCTTTGTTTCCCGAATATGAGAGTTGGTGATGGTTCCCTAAATATGACCTTTTCATAATTATGAAGTGCAATGTACTTTTTTACCTTCTGTATTTTCACCTTCTATGCAATTGTTCATGGTATATAATATTGCATGGATCATTTTTATGGGTAAAACATGAAATTAAAATTGAAATCTATGAACAAAAAACAAAAAAAACGATTGACCCAATATAACAAAGGACCTTCAACCCATTGCACTTAGTGACATAAAACTATTATAACTAAGCTTTTTATATCCTTCCATGTTGACAATAACATCCGTGCTTTTACCACGTTGAATGATCACGTATAACATGTGGCATTACCATGGCAACAGCCATCATCTGAATGATGCTCTGTCTCACAAGCCACTTATATTAAGTTATTACATTTACATTATTAATGTCTTTACGTTATTAGATTTGCATTACTCATGTTGTTATCATCTTTAGTATCATAATGTATAGTATCATCTTTTATTTAAAGGACTGCGGACTGCCGTCGCGTACGGCAAAATGAGATCGCTAATGTGCGATGGCAGAGCCCTCACGGCGGGGATGTGATAAGCGTAGGTGTTATTTATGCCATCAAATATAATAATAAATAATAATTATCCTTGCTTATAGCGCCTAAAATTTACTTCATCAGTCTACAATAATGCAGCATAATTACCCTGGCTTTAGCAGTGCAGCTGTTACGCGCGCTGCGTTTCAAGGAATACCTACCAGGTACCCGTTTACTTCACCACGGTGGAGTGTGGCAAATGTAGATCAATGTCTTGCCAAAGGCAATTTTCTTTCTTGAATTCATTTAAATTGTAGCTGGGCAAACTTTTGAGGTAACAGACTCTAATAAGCGTTTTTTTTTGTTTGTTTGTTTTTTTGGTAAGGAAACTTCAAGACAAGTTATGCTGAAGAATAGGACATTGTATTGACATCATTTGAAAACAAGCGACAATAAATTATTTTTTGCTGACTGGAATCGTTGTCCATATAAGATTGATAGACGGGGCTCCCCCATACTTCCAATTTCAGTATAAAGTTACCATTATCGTCGTGACACACATCGTTAATTTATCCATCTGTACACAGTTTGTTGACAAAAAAAATCCCTGTATAATAGCATCTGGATATCATATAACAAAATCATATTTTATAGCTAAAGTTTATGCTTTGTCGGTTTTTGTTCACTGTTGATGATTATTTGTTTGCAGAGGAACAAGAAATGAATTAGAACTCGTAACCTAAAAATCAAACTTGAAGATGATTTTTCTCAGAAAATAACCTTAAGGCATGTTTTGTTATGGCGTAAACAATAATTGATATAGTCTTAGCATCGCAATTCGTACAAGTATTTATGTCAGTATCCGTCCCTCTTTTTTCGGGAAGCTCTTGTTTCTTACTCCGCGCATCATAATTGTCATGTATTCCAAAGCAACAAAAATTAACGTTTTCTCAATAGATTCGTGAATTATTAACTATATAATCTGGACAGGCCCATAGCGGATGCCTAAACACCTGCCAATATCACCGGTAACCCAATATCTCTTGTGCTCAATACCTTTTATCGTGATTTCCTTTCCTGTTTTCTCATTTCTTTTCAACAGAAATTCGAGAAGCCATTCTTGGAATCGGTGAAGGAGACGCTAGAAGATCGGTACAACGAAAAGATCGAGGCAATCTACATCACATTCACCAAATTCGTCTTAGATCACGTGATCACGGGGATGAAAGGGACGTAGCACGAAAGAATGCACCTGCGTTAATGTATATATCCGACATTTTCCTTTTGATACAAGAGATTTCATATTTTGGTCACAATCATGATAAGAGGAATCATGTGACAAGACGACGTGGTCATGTGTATCGCTTCTCGCGGATTGGATATTTTGTGGCGAGAAATGGGAACACTAAGAAAATGGCTACTCAAAGAATAGAATCTTTAAAATGTACAATACATCATGATCTGCTCAAGTTAGTGTGTGCTGATGATGAGGAGAACATTTTTGTACAAATCAGATACAAATGAAGTAAATTCCGACTCGCATTACTGACACACCTTACCGACGTCAATTACGTGTGGACTATTGAAATGATGACGATTACATCTATACTGGACCAGCGAAAAACATGAGAATAGAGTATTCAGGGACTTGATAGACAAGGACTGGAATCAAGCCGGCGAAACTCTTGTAATTTATTCAACGCATTCGTGAGTTCTAAAGCGTAACAATGGGATGTGTAACATTCCACTTGGCTTTGAAGTACCATGCTCCGAACCGCGCTTCCACTACGGGGACTTTCGGAAGCCAGGCACCAGTTTTACATTTATTACAAAATATTAAATTACCGGCAAAATTTCAGTGTAAATCAAAAACTTTATATGGGGATTGTATTGGGAACAGTGCATCAAACAAATTTTCAAATTTAGAACTCTGTCCTTCCTATAATTTGTGTGCCAGAGTTGGTAAAAGAAAAATTACATCCTAACAAAAACTCAATATTTTAAGATGATGCGCTAATTTGTGCATGCTTTAATGTCCCGTTATTTGATCCATGATTTACAATCTCCAATAACATTAAGTTCGCTAATGCGTATTTTCGCGCGTCTTTTGTATTTTTGAACTTTAAAAAAGGTTGAAATTACACAAGTTTGTGTTCGCTTGTTCTGCTCTGTACACATTCAACAATGGATGATAAATCATCGGAAGGGACAGCGAACAATCGCTGTGATACCAATATCTGATGTAGGAATTCTAAATCCTGAAATTTCATGTGCTCTTTTATTCTACCAGTTGCAGATTAGCGCATAACTTTTCGGCGGCGTGGAGCATGGGGTCAAAGGAAAGCGGCTAGATTCCAGTCCTTGTCTATCAAGTCCCTGGAGTATTCCACTCCGCCATTGCCGGCACTCGAGAGGAGAAGCTCTATACATTCTTCGTATATTGTGCAACCATGAAACTTAACTCTTTGAGGCCCGTCTTTGAAATGTATCGCTAACAGCAAAATTATTCATGAGAATAAGCAATGCACTTGTTTGACACGTGGCAATGGTTATCAACTCAGCCAATGCAATGAGCTCACATTAAAGGTCAGAAGTATTGGCTGTATGTGTCATTATTTTTGTTTTTGTATCCACAGACAACCTTTGATTATATCAACTGTTTCCTAACAACCTACATCAATACACATAATCATTATTATAAATTGTTATTATGGTGAATTGTATTTTAATATGAGGAGCGCAGGTATCACATGGTCATCTTGAAATTGGCAAATGGAATATACAATCATCGATGTAACATTCAGTTAACTTTTTTGAACCTTAATATTTAAAAAGATATTTCAAAAGGTATTTGTTCGAGAAAGTACTTGCAATTCGTGTTTCTGAAGAATGTTGTCCTTTGAAACTTATTTCATTTGCTTAAGATGATGTATTCTTATGTGCTGTATTAGTAATAATATTTTATAAATGCACAGAAAGTTGTGATGAATTAATCTTCGAAATGCGTTTGATTTATGATGCCAAATTCTATCAATGTATTATCGACTTTAATATCATTGATACTTTCTGTGATTAATTGATGGACTTTAAGTGATAATCGCAAGTGTTTTATGAGTCTCTTAAAGACAGGAGGTTGCAAGAACTGTATTACATATTTTCCCATTGTAGAAACTCATACAGGTTAGCACATAACTGTGTTCTTGTTTGTTTGTTTATTTGTTGTGGATCGCATTTAGCTTGTTTTGTGTCTTGTATTTTGAAATGAGATCAGACCGTAATGAGGGAACTGGTTGTATATGGCCTTATTATAAATGATTATAAAAAGCTTAACTAAATCAAATCAAAGGCCACACTATAAGATTACAGCATGCATTATATCCACCAAACAAAAGTAATAAGAAATGTATCATTTGTTTTTCACTTGACACAATTGAATCAGATGTTACTAGGCAAACTCTCAATATTTACGGATGGATGCCGTAGAAAATAAACATGGTGCCGCAGCCGTTATTGTTCAGGACTCGATTAAATTGTTCGATATTTCGTTTTGCAAAAAAGCAGGGTTCCCGCGCAATATTTTTATCGATACACGAACATAAATGTCAAAGAAGTCAATAATTACAAAAATAAATTAAACAAATGGGCGACCTTACGCCCTTGATTGTTAACGATTTTTCAACACAAAGGTTCACAACATTTTTTTTTTCTTCAGTTCTCAACAAATAGATTGCCCCTTGGGAAATGAATGACACAATTCTATAATGATCGATATTGGACGGGTGTTTTCTTGTCTGTCGTACATTCTTGCAATTATTACCTCTGGCGTTGATGAAGGTGGATTTTCCTCTTTGGAATAATGTAGAACAATTGTAAGTGTTATACTTTACATGTCAAGTTAATTTGTCATTGATTGAATGAAAGTTTATTATGTATTCATTTCTATGATTCTGGAAGATTTTAAAGTAATAATTAACGTGATTTCAAGAATCTATGGAATATTTCTGAGGAATGTCAACAAATTATGTAAGGTGAAAGATTATTTTTGTCAAGAAACATTTACTGATGCCTGTGAGCATTCGGCTTCACGTACTACTGATTAAGGGTTTATATTATTGTGAGCGTTTAAAGTTTTACTTTTTGTGAGCCTAAGTTTCTGTAAGGAGAATAAGAACTTGCTTATGAGAGATTTAAATAAGTTGATTAAGATTAAAGCTCTTTTTTTTTTAATTCAATGCATGTTTAAAGCATCTAATATATACAGTGTTTCGTCAAATTCGGTCATGTTTCCATTTTTTAAATACAATTCATATTCCTATAATTTGGGTTGTTCAGTTAAAGAATGATCGCTCCAGTTTTTCATTTACTTTATCTTCAAACAACATCAATACAATACGGTTTATCAATAGCCCAACGCTGTAATTCGTTTAGGCAGGCGCGGATCTACGGGGGCGGGTTAGGGGGTTTAAA
>BEXV01001288.1:53174-71803 GCA_003118195.1 Hemicentrotus pulcherrimus
CCCCCCCCCCCCCCTTGGCAAAAAGCTAGATCCGCCCCTGTTAGGCCCATAGAAGGGAAGTGGAAAGGCCTTTCAACTGGTCTCCAATGAATTGTGTCATGTAAAGATATAAAGAGCATGATTAGTAGAACTTTAGCGTATGCATTACTTTAGTTTCATAATTATGATATATGTTTCATAAATTAAATTGTTTGTTTTTGTTTTGACACTTAAACTGTATAGTTTGATGGTAAAGTTGTGCTTTTGTAAGTAAACACTAGGTTCAAAGTCATGTTAACTATTTCAAAATTAATTTAATACATCTATAAGTTATGTTAATGTGTTATCTTATTTGAAATCAAACTCATTAAAATTTGCTTTAGAATTAGATTTTCATATGGCCCCATGGCAATAAGAGACAAAATCACATAAATCATGTCAGAGCAGAGTTTTCCCAAATGTACAAATTTCACGATTTGAAAATGTCATCTTTTTCAATTTACTGTTTCTAATTCAGTCTCGGATACAGTATTTTCCACGGAGAAAAAGCTCTTGGAGTTAGAAATATAAAAATAGCACAGTACATGCGGGTTAACAGGTGGTATCTCTTAGTTATTCATTTTCAAAATTAAAAAATCTGAGTTAGTCAAGAAAGGAGATTGGTCGCCTTATTCAATGTCGATATTATCTGATGGTATCTAATTTGGTGAGCGCCATCTGTTGTCCCATTTTTCCGTCACAATTTTCACCTGAAGGCTGTATGTGATGCCCATGTAATGCCTCTAAAATTCTCTTCAGCATACACCTTTATTATACATTAACCATCCCCCTTCTCTCTCTCTCTCTCTCTCTCTCTCACTCACATTCCTACTCTGTTTATGCTTAGTGTGTCACACTTTTAATTGTATTCCATTTGTTCCCGTGAATGACAGATATTTTAGGGGCATTTAAAGATGAAGTTGAGTTCTGGTCATGTGATTGCATTGTGAAAGAAACGGTGTGGAATCGACCAGAAAAAGGTTGATCATCTAGCATATAAGAATTCGTGTGTATTGCAAGGTTCTGGAATCATCAAAATGATAAGAAATTTGGCGAAATCTTGGTAAAGTTACAAACACTTTACACATAAAGATGTATATGGGACTACACGAACACGTGGCGTAAAAATCCTACCCCGGAGTTTTACGATGTTACATGTCATATTTAGAATATGAAGGCATTTGAAGGGCCATGCTTTTCAGGGAACATGACTTATCTGATGTTCTTCCACACCTGAATAATAAGAATGATAACGCTCACAAATTATTTTTCACCTCTTCCCAGAACTCAACCTTCTCTTTAACATCTCCTTTGTACGAAAGCAAGTTTGAGGATATCTTATATATTTTAGGCTGAATAAATTCTTGATATATTACAAAATTATCGAAGTGTAATGTGAAATCCCAAATTCCTGCTTGGGGGGGGGGGGTAATTGTGAATCATAAAGGTTATCGAATTTGTAGAAACAAAAAATCCAACGGAAAAATCATTGTATGACATTGCTCTTATCTCAATTGTCTTTTAAATGGTATATCTTAATTGCCAATATAATTGTGACTCAATGCTATTTTGTGTCCATTAGAGATCTCACATCAAGATGTTTTACTTTACGTAAGATAATATTGTTTTAAATTACTTAATTTATTGATATTAATTAGACCATTGATAATGGAAAGACTAGTTACATTTTACATTTAAACTTTAAAAAATGTATGGTTCTTCCAAGAACTACTAGAAACAAACTATTCGCATCGCATATTATGCATTGTAGCATCTACGTAAACGGTATGGTTGCCGATCTATTGTTATTGTTTTGAGTATAGAATAGGGCAAGCATTTACATCGTCAAGAGCAACCCTTTGGTTGAGAAATTTCGAATTTTGATTTGTCGAAGAAAATCAACATTTAGGCTATCTACTGGATATACCAACACAGAGTAAAATACTAAGAATTACATACATTGCGCTTGACTTTTTTTTTCTGTGGCATGATCATATGGTAGTGATTTCGATAAAGAATATAGATAGCAAACAAATATTTTTCTTCTCTAACCGTTATCTCTATATTCAAGTTTCATGTTTATTCTTCCATTAAGGCAGCAAAATACTGTATTTGTTCACTCCATTCCGTTTTCAAACATTTCAATTTTCTTAGATACAATTGTTTCCTTTTCTTCCTGTTCTCATAATCCTGTATATAGCAAATATATATGTATATGGCTTTGCATAATGTACAAAAGAACCTTTTGTATATATATAAAGAAACACTGTGTGAATATAAAATACGTTTGTTTGAGAGAAAAATAAAACGAAAATCATTAGATTGTACGTTTAATACAACTTTGATTGTATTCGCCTGTTTATGTTTGTATTGAACGTTACGATCGCATCTGCTATTAAATCATATTATAAGATAATGTTATCATCACATAATTATGATTATGTCAACAGTCAGTTAATTAAAAATTGAAGGTGTGCCGCGAAAATGCACGAACTTTCATGAGAATCGAATTATTTTCAGGCCTAAGCTGAATAGGAGAAAGAATTAAAAGATGAAATATAAACAATTCAGAGATTAAATTAAACAAAATAGAATAGATAGTGCATAGAAGAGCGAGAGAGAGAGAGAGAGAGAGAGAGAACAAAAAGGAAACTACGGAGAAAAAAGTAACGTCCGACTTTTCAAAAAAAAAAAAACAAGGGAGAGAGAGCGCGAAAAGAGCTTACAGTAGGAAATAAAAGAGTCCCTGTATAATCGATCTCCATCTCACGTAATTGACAGACGTCGTGTTATTTCTAAGCCATGTTCTGGATAATTATATTTTTCAAAATATAATAGAAATAAAGTCGTGAGGAAGGTGAAAATAACATAGTGTGTGAGGCTCTAATACGAAAACATGACATTATTGATCAGAGAATACACTTTCAATGGTACAATGTATGCCAAACTGCTCTTTTGACTGCTAGTTGCAATCTACATAAAACACTCATCGTTTTACAAAACAGTCCTTATAATTATGTATAATATATTCATGAAGATCATTATTCTCTTGCAGAAGTTAGAGCGATCGGTTTCCGGCGATAATCGCTCGCTTTTGTTCGAAGCACAATAGAAACGTTTTACCCGAGTGTGTGTCTCTTTGAACATTAATGTGTGTACGCTGATTGATCCATAAGATTCGGTAAACATAGGCTCGACAGCTTGTCAAAGGGAAAGTGAATTCGATGCCCGAGGGGGCGGACAACCAGTGCAAGTGGCAGTGTTCCCGATCCATCAAAGTTCCACAAAATATCGAACGCCCAAAAATATTGATGATGACGTTAGTTGCGTATCCAGAAAAAAATGTCGCCCGGGAAAAAAGAAAAAAAAATCCACCCCTGTATGTCAAAACTTATCGGCCCAAAAATGCACACCAGATGAATCCCCTTTTTAATTTAGGCACTTATTGAAAGTGTATTTTATACACTTAGCCCCAACATCGGTAGCTAAAAGGTATGTATATGAGTGCTTGAAAGAATAGCTTAGCGTTCAAAGTTTGACTTTTCATACTTTTGATAAACAAAGAACATTATTTATAATTATTTATAATTCGCCTCTCTAGAAAGGGGAACACTAGACCCAAACGTTTTCGGTTCCTCTTGCTTGAATTACTAGTTCATTCATGTCACAATCAATCTACTCCATCTAGAATTTTGTAAAAGGAATACTAAACCCAAACTGTTTCGGTTCGGTTTCTCTCCCTTGACTTACTAATCGCAATCAAATTACTATCTAGAATATTTGGCACATTAACTTTATTTCTTAAAAAAGAACGTGTTGAATAACCATTTAATTAGTGATTAAGAATAGTGACAGGTGAATCCTGGTCGAAATAATTAATTGCTTTCAATAATGATTATATTCATCGTGATAAAACTAAAATACTCAATCTCCAATATTTTCATCTTATCTCTATACACACAAAAAAAAAATCACATTTAAGTTTTACAAATTTCTTGATTAAGATAAATCTTACGAATGTTTGCTCACTATAGTTCCAATTACTGTTACCCCTAAAGCGTCCTTGATTAATCTTATTGTCTGCTGAAATAAAAGAAAGAAACGAGATAAATACCTTTCATTGTTCCTTGCTGACTTCTTTCAAAATTAAATGTTGAATAACTAATCAATTATGAAACAAGGCCAGTGGTCAATAGTTACTCCCAAGGGAGACAGAAACTTCCATCTTTGTGTAAATTAACCCACCCTCATGACTATTGATTTAGATCAGAAGGGGCTATTGAAGAGTGTTTTTGTTTCTATATTTCTTTTCTTACTGTATATTCATGGCGTATTCCTGTCTTTTCATATTCATGGTGCTTGCATTAATGAATGAACTGTCAATTCATTTACTATTTTGAAATATTAGGTACGGTATTAATATATTTGCATTCGTTAATGATAATGACTAGGCTTTTCTTTGTAAAGACATCAAATGAATGTGAATTATTTCAAAGTAGGAGATTTTTTATTTATTCTACTGCTTTACTACTTAGAATAATCATGCAAAACATGTATAGTGTATTATTTCTAATAACAATAATGTGACTTATGAATGAATTTAAGATTTAAAATTTAATGTTAATCTCTTGTTAATCTGCGTAAAACACAAGACCACAGACCCAATCTAGTTGAAATTCTCTTTAATTACTTAGTCAAAAAATACAAATGCTATAAATGACAATTTATAAAACAACTGGATAAAGGATGCTAATTGCATGGGAGCAGTTCATTGCACAAAATTTTACGGATGAATTTTGATGTACAAGTTCGATCCAAACATATTAATATATTGAATTCTAATCAGTATGTTTTTCTTTGTTTTTAGGCGCAAAGCATGTCATTGTTTTATGAATTTTGCTTTTTTGAGGCTTTTATCTGGATTAAAACTAATAAAGAATATAAGTCAATAAACCAGGAAATAGGAAATGATGATTTATTTACGAAGAGCTGAAATTAAATGACGATGATGAATTTTGTTCTAGTTGTGAAAGATAATAAAATCGACAAAGCGTGTACAGTCGGCAAATGGTATATTTTTTAATGACTAGACTCTGTGACATTTACCTCCGTTTTTGTCTTTATCGTTATATTCTTCCTTTTTTGTTCTATTTCCAGCATCATTTCACTTAACTGTTACACTTTAGGAATAAATTGAACCAAATTACATTCTGAGGTAAGTGGTTGAGACCTGGAATCGTAAGGCAGTATTCTCTTTCTTAATTTCATTTTGTGAGTGAAAAAAACGGTGTAGAAAGACCCTACATCATTGGGTATGGTATTGATTCTCGAGAGGTTAAAATGCACAAAGGGTCTGGTTCTAAGGGGTCTCGACTTAATAACATTATAATGCTCGACTCAATAAAGAGAAAGAGAGAAATACCGAATAAAAGAAGTCCCACTCTGTTTGCAGGAGCTATTCATGTAGAGAATGTCACGGCTTCGATCGGTAGTCGTTACAAATAATTCAAAAAACAATGAAGGGGTAGACTGTGATGGGGATACAAAGAAAACTAGCAAGCGGGGCAGACAGGGAGTGGAGGAGAGAGAGAGAGAGAGAGAGAGAGAGAAGGAAATAGCAAAAGGCAGAAAGTGGAATGATGTACAGAGAGAAAAGGGGGTTTTAAAAAGAGAGGTAAAATAAAAGTGTGAGAGAGAAGGGGAAATAGAAAATGGCAATTTGAGGGACTAGCATAAAAAGGGAGAAAAGGAAGGAGTAAGAAGAGAGGAAGAAAGAGAAGGGAGTAAATAAGAAAGAGATGTATTGGGAGGAAGAGATAGAGTACATAAAGGAAACAGGGTGAAATTTAGAATAAGAAAGAGACATACATGTAAAGAGAGCGGGAGATAGAAAGACAAAGATAGATATAGATGAAATAACTGAAAAGAGAGAGCGGGAGAGTGAGAGTGAGATTGAAAGAGAGAGAGAGAGAGGGGGGAGAGAGAAGGAGAGAGGGAGTGGAGAGAGGAATACGCGTGTTTTTTTTTTCCATCCCACTTAAACATTGATTTGCCCCCCAGTTGAGATTTATGAATGACTGTTTGATAATGAAGGGATAATGAATGTGTTATTAACTTCTTCCCTAAAGATAATGACTGTAATGTTTCCTTTCATCTCGCCGCCCAACGCGCCTATACTTCAATGTTCAGATGACGAGAGAGAAAAACCCAGCAGATTTGTAAATAGAATCAATGGAACATCATGGTAAAGAGCGGCAGGTTTATTTTGTCTACCGATAGAAACAGTAATTATCATAATAGCATTATCATGTTAAAACCCACATCTGTATTTATCGGCGTGTTTCCCACTCACATCTCTCCCACACTCTCTCTCTCTCTCTCTCTATATGACTATCTAAGGGGGTAAGGAAACATTTCCCACGTACCCCAGATGATATTCAAAGGAGATAAATAAAACATAAAATTACAAGAAAAGAAAATGGCAAAAGGCCAAAAACGGCTGTGCAGATTGACCCCTTATTTTATGTCTAACCATTGCAATTTTGTATATAGATATATTCTCCTTCGAAAATTGACTTCTGGATGTTCTGTAATATGGCACCTTTACTTAAAGACATTGAGGCAAAATAAACACAACTTTTATGATTAAAAAAAATGTTTGCGCACCAAATGAAAGGTTTATCAAAATGTAATTTCTGTTGGGCTTTAGATAAATTAATAAAAAATATGTATTTACAGTCATATCTCCTAGAAATCCGTTGCATTGCTTTTTTACATGGTTTTATTTATAATTGAGCCCCAACTTTTCACTGTAAAAATCATGGCATTCAACTTTGACACACAATCGTAATTGAGTGGGCTTGTCGGGCATATGTGTATTTTCGCGCTCTGTTCTATTATCTTTGGCGGCCTTGCATTGGGTAAATTTCATTATCTACTGATTGTATAATCCTTTCTATTCCATTCTTACTTCTCAACAGACATGTTGAATATTTTTTTAGTTACCAATGAAGGCCGGTGATGAACAGTTTCTTTCAAAGGTTTTCCACCTCTAATGGAGCATTCGATTTTCTCACATGAGGGGCTCCTTTTCACCGCAGAAGTATATACTATACAGTGAAATGCGGGAACTTACCCATTTACCTTTTAGTTTCATCGGTGGTCTAGCATTTGTCTGTTGCATTTTTCACTAGTCATTGTGTAAGTATAATCATCGTAACAAACTAATCCTTTCCATGAACAAATTTATCGACCCATCAAGTTCAAAACAACTACTTTAAAAGGGCAAACTGTATCCAATCACAATAGGGGTAATTTGAGGCGCCATAGCCCTTTATTTTCACGTAATTATGGTCTAAAAATAGTTGGACAAATCAAGAGGGATTAAGATGCACTCCACATGGATGGGGCATGGCCCTCTGTGGTATGGTCCTGTGTAGCTATTGACCACGGGAAACTGATCTTGCTGTCGACCCTTTGTTTCTTTTTGTATGGTGACTGGACAAAGGTTACGAAATATGAAAACATGGCACTGTAACGAAGAAGAATCTATTGCATAAAATAGCGCAACGTGACCCCAAACAAATCATAAAATAAATAGAACGCAGCAAGAACAGGGAAGAAAAGATTAACAGTTTCACAACACAACACAAGGAGGTTCGTAATTCCAGAAATGAAATAATGTTCATAATTAAAAGAATAAAACAAGGTGCATCTCTCTCTCTCTCTCTGTCTATAAGTGTCATATCGATTACTTTTGGCGATCATGTTGTTCCACAACCCTTGGCTGCTAGCTTTCTCTATTAGCACCACTCCCAAATTCTCTCACTCCTCTCTCTTCTAACAATTTATGTCCATCTAAAGTATCCTCCTGCCTCCCCTAATCCTCCTCCCCGCAACTTTTCCTGTCAAAGCAAGATTCTATCGGCCTTCTTTACGTGAAATGTGACCCATGAACTTCAACTGCCTAATCAACACCTCGAGTGTCATCTTCTTTTGTACTCCAGCTCTTCTAAGAACTTCCTTGTTACTAACTTTGTCAGTTCAAGGGATTTTCATCATTCTTCTTAAAGAATGCGCATAGTTCAGAAAATTGAATAGGTTTCGTAATTCCGAAAATTAAAACGGGTCATTAATTAAGAAAAGGAAACAAGGTTCATAATTCCGAAAAATAAATAGGGCTCATTATTCCGAAAAATAAAAATTTTCCATAATTGCGCAAATGAAAGAATAATGGATCGTAAACAAATTACAGGGTTTTTCTTCTTGGCAAACTTCGGAACGCCAAACCTTCGGGAAAACGACGTGAATATAACAATGGCATAATCCCCATTCAGTCTCAATTTAATTAAATGAACAACAATCGAGTCGTTTGAAGTCAGGACTTTATTTTAAAGAGTTCCTTGAAAGCACCACTAATTTTCTAAAGCCCTGTAAGTTCCACTGCCACGCCTCCGACAGAGTCCGTAATGATGGTTTAAAAGAAGTGGGTGAATGATGGTTGAATGAATCACAACATAGAGGGCAAAATGTTTGACTGGATCTAAAGTACCCTTGATATTGACCAGTCGTATCTGGACATAGCAATGACATTGTGAAAGGTTGGGGAAAATAATACTATACTACAAGTAAAAAGAAAATACATCATAAAAATAGAAAGTTACAACTAATATATTGAAGAAAGTAAAGACGTTCGAGACAGTATTTTGAAATGACCAATATTAAATGTGGCATCTCTTGTTTAGATATTAATATCATTATTATCATTATAATTATCATTAAGTCTTATTTACACAGTATATATATACATATATACTCCCAGGGGCCCTGTTAAAAAGAAATATTTAAATGACCAAAATACATTTTTCACGATTAAAACTGTCAAATTCAAGAAACTGGAAAAGTTTATAGTCCGGCCAGAAACGTCAACTGCCAGGAAAAATTGTGCCCAGGCGCTAATAATATGGAAGCATTTCACATTTTTGTGTCGGTTCCGAGTGAATTTAAAATTATAAAAATAAAACATCTTTTCAGTAATTTAATAAATACGATGTTATTTAGTGTTTTGCTTGTTCTCCTGTCCTTGATTAATTTACCTTTGAGAAGGTACGGTTCATGGGGCTCGAAAACTCAAACATTTTTGACACTTCACTCAAATCGGAGTGTCGAAACTCTTTTCGCTGCTCCTATGTTTACTGTTTCGCGAAAAGCCTTTAGTAAGTGATGAAATCTAATTGATTTTCACTGTTTTAGAATGATTCTTATAGTTCCTAGTCTTATTCAAAAGTCAGTATTTGTAATCACTATAAGTATTAGAAAAAAACAAATGAACAGATGAAGAACAAAAATGTTAATTCAAATTAATCATTGAAGGAGTGTATCACGACACTTTATTGAGACTGTCCGTATTTGCAAATAATTTTTTTGTTACTATACCTATATATTTGGTAAAAGTTGCATACACTTCAGTTCTTGTAAGTGCCCTCTTTGTTGGGCAAATCAAAATTGGGCAACACTTTTAGAAACAGACCATAACTGGACAAAAACATTACCAAGTTTGATGTGAATTTCCCAAAGTGGGTAGAATAACAATGTCCTCATTTTTGACAATATTTTCTAACGTGGCAAGAAACGCTTTGTAGGGAAAAAATGAAAAAAATGATGAACTGGTAGAAACGACCAATTGATGTTGTGTGTATAGCTTGTCGACTTAATCCACAATTTAATGACGCTACTAATGTCTAGTCCACCATGTATCCCGCTGGGAGTTTTTAGTCTAAGTACGAGTTTACTTAAGCTTCATCGATCGGGCGGACCGGGTACATTCTCTGTAATAATCAAGATTGTGATCCAATGACAGAGACATAAAGTGAAAAGGCGTCGCTTTCTTTAAGTCGACAGCATAGTCTTAAAAAGAACCCACTTTTCTTTTACTTCAAAAGAAGACTATAGGAGAAGAGTGAATGCGATGCAGACTTGTTAACAAATGCAATCTCACCCATTGTGGTCATGAGAAGTCATGTTAGTTGAGACGTCCACGTTAGAACATCGTAATTCAACACAATCAATGAATGCCTCTATTCATGTCAAGGAGGAGCAGAGTATGGGACCGGTATTGGAAGTGTCGGGAGAGTGGGTGAGCTTTAACATGGCCATTGTGAGGTCCAATTTAGGATTAAGTAAACACTGATCTCTTAAGTGGGTTTGAGTCGATCGAAAGTCAGTCGATGGAACCCCCTCCCNTCTCTCTCCCTATCTCTCTATCACGTACAAACACTCACAAGTACACACGTTCAAATACACACACACACTCTATCTCCCCCCCTCTTTGTTTTTCTCTCTCTTCCTACGCCCAATGTGAAAGCTCCACATTAAAAGACGCTACATTCGAATGCGCAGTGGTGGAGATGATTTCTCGAGGATTACTAATCGGTTTCAATATTTCGTTTTGATTGTAGCGGCTTGAACGAAACAAGATTAACTCATGGATTAACGGATGTGAATTCGATTTTGAAAACCATTACAGCAAATTGATAATGACTGAATTACTAAAGAAATTATTCGAGACTTTCTGACAGGGCTTGAAGCAATTTTCGTCTTTAAGATACGGCGTTTCCACGTGGAGTGACTCTACACCATTTCCGACTGTGTTCCTTTGCCGTGAGAAAACATATTACAAATATCAATTTTGCAGTTTGATATTTTGCATGATTTATATCTTCAATTATCATATGTGACATACGACCTTTGCTCGTTTGTATGAATCTACATGCGCTCTGCACCGATAAAACCTTTAAACACGTCTGTTATCAAACGGGAATATATCGGATTTAAACAAATCAGGACCAAATATAGTTGGTGAGTACATTCTTAAATTAGCATTTATATAAAAGTTGAAAAATATAACCGTCTTCATCATGACAGCACCACACATTATATATGTATATATATATGTATGCATCAAAGGCAATTGCGATTAAATAAACTAAAAGCAGAAGAGTAAATACAATCTGTGATGGTAATCTGTATACTCTTTTGTAAGGACTACCGTGCTCTATAAACAAAGTTGTGGATTAGTATTTGAATATGATTGTTAAATATCATCAGATAAACTATAATATAAAACTACGACCCAAACCAACATGCATACATATTTATGATGATCTTTGCATTTTTTTAAAAAGACTTTATTTTGCAAATTGAATATACAATTAGATTTGTCATTCAAAACAAAATTGATTTTAATCGATAAATCTAAACTGATTGAATATCTAACTTGCACACAAATATATTCTAACAGTTGTAAAGAAAGTTATAAATATACATGCATACGGATGTTGGTTTGAATTTAATATCAATTATTTAAAAAACTTAGTTTATGAATGCGGATATACATTATTTAATATCAAACAAAAACTTTGAGGTCGAGTTGCTGTCAGTTAATATCTACATGGTCCATAATCATCGATTCGATTTTGATTATTTTATACAACATATTCTCAAATACACATTTATCATTCGTATGCATGTGTAATTGATACAATTTAGCGAATGCAGTTCTTAAATAACTATATACGAAATTACGGTATACGCTAAATCCATATTGTGCTTTATCTTAGATACATTCGTTCGCTCGTTCGTGTCTCCTTAGATCAAGATAGTTATGTAAAGTTCCTTAATTAAAAGTAAATTAAATTACATTAAGATCCCTAAACTATGTCTATTTTACTTATTCATCCAGTAATAAGTAATACCTTGAAAATACATGTCGAACCAGGGTGTAATCTTAATCTGACCGTAATTAACGCCCCGCCCTAACAAGACCTCCATACTTATCCCTCCATCAATACGTGGATACATACATGCTACATAATATATTATCGTCAATGTTTCATGAAATAGGCGCCAAATGAATCTTATTTTTGTTATTAGTAATCCATTCAAGGGCAAAAGGACGTTTAAATCGCTCGAAGGCTGCACTTATGAGTATAGATTTATAGATTAAAGTGTTATAATAATATCTGCCTATTGGCAAACTATTTGAACATTTTAATGTGCATTCTTCTCTTTATAAACCTTGGCGTGCATTGCGTTTGGTGCAAGGGTTGAATGCAACATTCAGACTCATCTTTCCACTTTTATTATTTGCTTTTTGGACTGGGTGAATTCATATTTCAATGCATACCCGTATACATTGTGTCTGTATGAAATCAAAGGTTATTTCGATTTATATTGATAATATCAACAGAATCATAATTAGGATCCCTGGGTTTTCAACTCTTAATGAATATGAGAAAGGTTGGTTCTTCCAAAATGTAGCAACAAAATGCAAAACAACTTTCCAATGAGCTCCATAAAATGTTGTTACTGGGTCTTAGAGATAAATCCATGGAGGCAGCAATTGCACATCTTTCCTATTTAACTAAAACGATGGATTCTTTGAAGGAAAACAGCATTGGAATATATGTCGTCTACAGATATATAGCAATGTCTCGTTAGGTTTACCGATATAAGCTGCCAATGTTTAATTCAAAATGTCGATAAAAAGAAGCCACCCGAACGTCCATGTGAGCGAGGTTATAACAATTAACATGCATTATTAAGCACTTTTTTCTTCATATCATTGTTATGTCCTTTGAATTGTTCCTGAATAATATTTATGCTGCCTCCCAAGGTGATCTTATTCTGCTAATATTGTGCTTTCGTCAATAATGGGATTTACAAGAGTATTGTGATTTTAGAATGGATATCAGAATAATCCGCTCCGTGTTGTTACACGTTTCATTTCCCCAATGCCGATTCTGTACATGCAACGCAGTCAAGTTACATGTCAAGTATAAACAGGGCTGAAGAGATATGATGATACAGAGAAGCTGAAGAGCATGTGGAAGAAAAAACAGGAAAGGACTGCGGCAAACTGTTAAAAAATGGAGGGAACAAAATGTAAGAAAGGAGACATGTAGAAGATAGGAAGAAGAAAAGAGGAAGATAAAGACGAATAAGATTAAATAGGATAGGGAAAAAATGGAGAAGCAGCAGAAAGGGAAAGGGAGAAGCAAAAGAAGAGGCAGAAGAAGATGAAGAACAGCAACAACAAGGAGAAAAAGAAATATAGCATGAACATGAAAGAAAAGGAGGAGGAAAAGGGAAAGTAAAAGAAGAAGAAAAAGAAACTAAAGAGTCAGAAGACGAATACAATAAAGAGTTGAAAAGACCAAGGTAGAAGGAAGATACAAGGGGGAAATTGTCGACCCTTCTAAGAAATAAAGAAGAAGAAAAGATTGTCCTTTTTTTTAAAAAATCACATTATTGAACTTCAAAAGAGTCTCAAATCCGTCCATCATTCTTTGCCTTTTTTACCGAACACTCAAAATAAAATGCGTCATTAGGTAGTCAATACAGCTGGCTGCATCCATGACTATGGGTGGAAAACGAAATTCGATGTAAAGATCTGTTTTAACCGCAATTGAACTTAAACTCTTCGGCCCGTATTCTGAAGTCAGGTTTAGTTAAACCAAGGTTTAAATCTGAGAGTTAGGCGAGACCTAGACTAGACTTAAACCTAGGTTTAAAGTTAAACCTGACTTCAGAATACGGGCCTTAATCTCCCCTAAATCTCCATTTCTTTCATTTTAAGCAAAACTTAGTATTGACCATTAAACACTCGATATTATGGTCTAGCCACAAATGACTGAGAATAGAGAGGGAGCAAGCAAACATTCGATTTTAGGATTTTTATTTTCTTTTTCATAAGTATACCTGCATACGTTTAAATGTATAACTTTTCAAACAGAAAAAGTAATTATCTGTTAATTTTCAAAGGTTTCGCTTGTAGGAGATACTACGAACAGTATGCGGTTCTGGAAAGTACCTCGTTTGAGCAAGATCAGTAGACACTTGTTACATTGTAAATGGACTAAAATCCTCGCTCGATTGTGACTGATGTGGTTGGTGGAATTTATTTAACTTTACTTCAGTTTATTCATTATCTTTTTGTATTGTCATGTTTTTTATAACATTGTCTGAAGTGCGGAGGATTACTACTACTTAGGCTAAACAATGTTGGTAATTTCGCTCTGGGAATATTTTTTTTTTTCTTCTTCTGCATTGCAAACAATTCCGTTACCTCAAAATTTCTCTCTCTTAAGAAATGATTTTACAAGAGTTTTCTTTCTCATCTCTGTCAAGAGGATGAATTTTCTTTCAAATAACCGAAAAAATAAAAGTCATTAACGCAGTTTCCTTTACACCACTCTCTTCTTTCTACATCCTTTTTTGCCTTGATTTTGCAAACTTTTGCTGTTTCGAACGATCATCATCATATACACACATACAAATAGAATATTAGGATACCATGGCTTTATGAATCTTACAATACAAAAAGTAAAACAATGATACCTTAATCTGAAATTTGTAATGATATGCATTCGATTTTAAATAACTATTTAAGGTTATTTTTTTTACTATAATCATTCTTTAAAATAACTAAAGCTTTGCGAAATTGGGAGCATTTTGATCTAAATTCAATGTTTTCATGGAATGTTTTCAAACAAGCAAATCATGATCAAGCTCATTAAACATGGTTCCATCTTGTAGAAAAATTAATTTTTGTCTTCATATTCCACCTCACATATGGTAAATCGAGGTTCTGTTAAAAAATGGAATTTTCAAAAGTGTTAAATATTTGTTATACGTGGGGGCCATTTGGAGAGAAAAAAAATGGCGCCATACTTTCTAACAGCATTTTTTCAAGATAGTCCACCGGTGCTGGGAGGACCGCTGAACATGTTGATATACCAAACAACATTTAACAGCATTTCATGTCTCAAAAACCTGTTTTTCCCGTTGGTATTTTGGTAGAATATTATGAAAATAATATACAGCAGAGAGAGCATTAGTGATTTTACTAATGCTCGAACAAAATGATGTGTTTTATTTGTTTTGTAAGATGATGTTTTATTTGTTTTATGATATGATATTTATAACACGATTTTACTAATGACAGGTCATAAGTAATGACCGGTCATTAGTAAAATGTCGTCTAAGGCCAAAAAAACCTGATCACGTGTACATGTATGCACTCAACCAATCATTTGATTAGGATCCGTTTTATCATCCTATAACAACCTCTAATACATCAGTCAAACCGCCAACTGACTCAATCTGTCTCCAAACCGATGCTATTCTTGGTAACGTAACTATTTGTTCGGTCTCGTCGGTGTGGCTGGGGTATATAATCAATTGATAGATATCAGCTTACCGTCGCTACCACCAAAAACCGTTGAAGCAAAGACATTATATTGGAAAATTGCTGGTAAAAAGACCATCCAGTTCGGAATCAATCGACGGAAGAAAGAAAGAAAGAAGGGAGGAATCGTTGAAACAAATGACGTGTGACATTTATTATCTGCTGCAACTAATCCGGCAATTAATAACGGGTGCTGCTAGATTTAACCTATATCTTATCTCCTGTCTCTTATGTACATAGTTGCAAATGATAAGTTGTAAATGATCGCAACTGGTAATTAGACGGAGCACCCGTGTCACTTAAATTCACAAATGCAGGCGTCACTTCGTAATCTAGAAATCAAAATACAGAATGTATTAGCCGTTAATAAGACAAAAATACATCTGACAAACTTTCACTAATGGCAAGTGAAACGGTTTTCACAAAAAATATTTGCTAATGTGGATTTGGCGGACATTATTATCTATATATTGTTCATAAATTACAGTGGAGTGACTATTGTTGTAGTGTGATAATGTTTTGTATATTTTTGCTGTCAAGATTGTGGGGTTTTCATTTTATTTATAGTTGTAATTAAGGGACATTTTATAAACACGGGCAGGTTGTTCACTTTTTTATTAACAATTCTAGTTCAGGCATGATCTCAATTTCGATTCGATTCACCTGTATATTTTGAAACCCCAATATTTCGCAACCCTATATGTGTTAACACATCTAGGATGTTTTTACATACCAATGTTTCGACAGCCCTATGTTTGTCATCCTTAAGTTTCGACACCCCAAATTTCAGCACCGTTAAATTCGACACCCCTATGTTTCAATACCACTATATTCGTAATCCCTAAGTTTCGACACCATTAAGTTTCGACATCCTTACGTTTCGACATCCCAACGTTCGACACCCCTAAGTTTCGTCACTTCTAATTGTCGACACCACTAAGTTTCGACACCCCTAAGTTGCGACACCCCTAAGTTTCGACACCATTAAGTTTCGACACCTTCGACACCCCTAAGGCTTAAAAAAAGTTGTTGTATTGCCCTTTGCGACCGACCCCAAAACTTAAAATCTACGGTAGGTTCGTTATTTTTACTAAAAACATTATCGTTTTTTGAGAGAAAAAAAAACGTTTATTGAATTAAAAGAAATATGTATTAGAGCATACAAAACTTAAAAATACCAGCCCAAAGAGGGGAAAAAGCTACAACAAACAAAATAGACCGATCGCCCAGGTGCTGGTACCTAAAGGGCAATACAACATCTTTTTTAGGCCTGAGCTTCGACGTCCCTATGTTCGACACTCCTATATTTCAACACCATGTGATTCGACATCCCTTTGTTTTGACTCCCTTATGTTTTAATTCAGTTTATTTATTTATTTGTTTTAATATTTTTTTTGCACGGCACCGACTTCAGCCAAAGACTGTTCTGATGTAGGTCTATTTCGACACTCTACTTGTTTTGGTATTCTCGTATTTCGACGCAGTCTCTTCCGATATTAGAATACAGAGTACGCGCGAAACAAAATAAATCTTTTTGTTTTTGTTTTAGGAAAATGTCACTCCGATATTTACATGTACCTACGAGCACCACCCCCCCCCCACACACACACACAAAATACACACATACCACGCTGTCAGATTTACAGTCCCTTACATCGTTACAAATGGTAAAACATAACCCCTTCAATGGCCAAGCATTATTGTGAGGTAATTGCTATTATTCGAGGAGTCATTCTTTAGAGTAAACATTAGGCACACATGAATCATTTTGTCACTGGTATATGGGATAAAAGCAAAATCTTATTTATAATCCAGATCATATAGTCAGATATTTCTTTTAAAATCCTGTATGTGTACTGTATAGTATGTAAACAGAAAAGGCAAAACGTAGTGTCATCTGACCATGCCGTAAAAGACAACCTCTTGAGTAGTTCGAATACCATTAACGGACTATTGTTCGGATTAAAAGGAATACATGGTTTCATCCTAAGGATAGACAGACATAACCGATTGGTAAGAATCTTTTGGGTATCATAAACTGTACATTCTTGCATCCATACTGATAAAATTTATGACCCTGACCAACATCTCATTTATTCTGAGATATATACACACCAATTTAATTTTATTAAAAGATAAGTATTTATTTCGCAGTTTCTTATCGAGTACAATGATGTCAAGATTAACCCAAGTACACTAAAAATAACCCGAAGTATATACCCCTTTATCGATTCTATTTTTAAGATAGCATTGTTAGCAAAAGGCCCACGTTTAACTGAGTCAATACTATAGAAGTACGTCCCTTTCTTCGTCTGGGGTTCATCCAATATAACTGCCACTCAGACGAATGTAAAGTAGAATTGACTTTCCTCCTTCTATTGTTCCGTCACTAAAGAATGGCATTTGATTGGACGATGAGGTTGTATATATGGGACTGTGACACTTCAGATCTAGAGAGGTAGAAACGTCGTAAGCGCTGTTAGTGACCCAGAACGCATAGTGCAGCGGGTTGCCACTACTCGTAGTCTAACTTTGTATTAGGTAAGATGCATCATCTAAGAGATAATCAAGCTCCGGGGAAAGGCACAACAACGCTAGTTATTATATCTTCACTTGATGTCTTGAGATATGGATAACTGATGTGAAAGATGTCTCGAACCTCTTACACTCAATTATCTCTGTATTCTGACTGTGTAGCCTTGAACTATTGTTTAATTTACGAGTATACGAGTACGAGTTCGATTGCGAACGTAGCTTTGCATCAGAGGTCTCCTTTACCGAACTTAAACACAGAGGAGAATCGAATTATAAGGAGATAGAGAACTGCTTTTTGATGGATTAATTCGATATTTTATTCTGAAGTCTATGTCAAGTGGGAAAATTACACATATCGAGCCTTTTCTCCTTGGTATGATTACGATGCCGTGACGAAGAGGATTTTATACGGATATATTCAACAATACGTTCACAAGATATAGTGGTAATTGATATGACCATATTATTCATACGATCGTAAAAAGTACTGTCTGAATTAAAACGTTCATCTTCCAAAACAAACAAAAAAGAAGAAGATTATTCATGAAGAAAAAAAATATTTTGTCGGGGTTTTCCTGCAGATCACTTAATACAATTTTTACCAAGACACATTTCTATCTGAAAGTCTGCAATATATAATCCAAAAACTGATGCTGTGACAAATACATCTTTGACATCACTGTAAGTGATCATACTACTAATACCCACCCACTTAATGAATAGAAGTAAATATTTCAATTTCAAAGCAAGAAGTACGGAAAAACATGGCCATATTTCATTTTCTTCTACGCCCAGGCGCGTACGCAGGGGAGGGGGTTAACCCCCCCCC